>OZ032120.1:7478547-7488547 GCA_964026355.1 Pseudorhiza aurosa
CCACGTTTTAAATATTAAATGACCACTAGCAAATATGGAAATAAAGCTACCGAAAGGTTTCTTTCTGTAGCTAGGCAATAAACAAAGATAAAAGCCTCCCCGCACTAACTGACAGCTAAAGGAGTTCGCAGGTGAAATGATCACATGTAAGCTGTCTGCGGTGACTAAACGCTAGCTCATGAAATGGCCAACAAGCCCGACAGCAAGTACTGGAAAATCTTCAAGAAGACAAAGTAGCGGAAAAGGACATGCCAAAGGACGAACCATAACGCAGGGGTGGAGTTGGCAAGTGGGCAAGAAGATTGCTCTGCTGTTGACGAGAGAAACGGTTTGTGGCATAAGCAGTCGAGACGTAAGAACGCCAAAGCTAGCCGATAGCAAGGAATGGAAGCACGGAAAAGTGGCTGGTAAATAGTAGAAGAGATTGGAGATGAATGCTGTAACAACGTGAGGGGAGCATAGTGGAAATTTCATGAGTACGTGATAGAGATCTTAATCTAATCTAATGAGAAAATCGTTTTAGCGTATTTAGGTATCAAAGTAGCTAAAAGCAGAAGACTATTAACAGAAATTGTTCGTGAAATGTAGGAGGGGGGGGGGGGGAGAGAAAATATAAGATCTGAAAATGCCGTAGAAAAATGCCTAGGCGAAAAGAAATTTGCTTCATTGAGCATTGAACATTGCTTTAGCCGCATTGTTGATGAAAGCAGAAGAGAAGTTACTTCTGAGGAGATTCTCAGAAACCTGCATAAAAGCCTGAAGCAATACAAAGAGTCTTATTCATTGGTACTGTCGATAGACTATCGACTTCAGTGTAAAGTTAGCCCAATGACAGGATTTTTAGCCTCGTCTCGCATCCGACTTTCGCCTTCAGCGAGGAGAGTCGCTGGCTTTCTGTGGCTTAGGGAGTAGAAAGAGCTAGGAATCAAGTAGTGTAGTCACATCGAGAGGAAATGCAGACAATGTGATCTCAACTCATTTTTGTCGGCTCGTAACCGATTCTGCAAAAACTTTCCCTCAAAGCGCATTGAGGGAAAGACTCGATGAAAATCGAGAGGAAAGATCATGGCAATGGTCGATGTTCATAACTTTCTAGTATCGTTCCGCCTATCTTCGGAGACTCAGAAATAGATGTGGCGAACGGTGACAAACAAAGTCCCCAAAAACCAACGTGTGTGTAGTGAAATAATTTACAGGTGGAGAAAACTGAAGGGGGAGATAAAAGACGAATGAGAGAATAAAAAGCTGCAGAGCTAGTTGGATGGCCACTTCTGGTCAACTGCCCCACCTGAAGATATGAACAGACTCAGTGCATCTGAGCAACAAGATATGAAAAAGTTCTTTAAAGTGGTTTGAAGGCACATCGGTAGAGACATTCTTGCGCAAAGTGAAGTCGGAATCGTTCGATCTTCATCCTAAAGTTGCAGTAAGCATACTAGAAAGAATATCAATTTCAGATCACTTTAATAATGAAGTAAATAAGGCCAAAAGCTGACCATTTTATGACGAGTACACACTTGGATAATGAGCCGTTAAAAATCACCTGCATTTGACATACTTGCACAATGTCGCTGTGTATGTTCGATGAAATATATTCACATTCCCAAGAATTGTCGGAGATGGCAGACCCAGTCACTATTCACCAGAGAAATCAATAGTTGCTGACCATAGAAATTCATAAAACCAAGAATGACCAAAATCTTAAATCCATGGAAGAAATTTTTATTGAGAAAAAGTCCCTTACAGTCTACAAGGTTAAGAAAGATTGTCAGGGCCAATTCCATGCACCGGTTCGTACGGGATAAGAAGGGTCGGGTGCACTGGATACAAACTCCGGCAGCCTTTGCCGTTATAAATAAAATCTGAAAATTGATTGAACTTAGGCCAAAAATACAGAACCGCCAATACAATAACTGCAAGCATAGATGGTGTAGGACATATTGGCGGCTTGGCGCAAGGTCTGTTGCAAAGGCACGCTTCTTTCGAATAGGCAAGGATTACATCCCTGAAGGAAAGGCGTCAGCGACGAAAGGCGAAATGCTCTTCCCTTGCCTCAACATTTACCACACAGCGACCGATGGCGGCTTTCATTGTGGCCGATGCCAGCGAGTCTGCGGATCCAGGATCTGGGTATCTAGTCACATGAGGTGGGGGCACTTTCTTCCTTTGTTGGGGCTTTGCATAGGCCACCATGGCCTTTCCTCAACATAACCTACTAAAAAAAGTAGCTTTCGAGTGTCTGAACACTGGGACCGATCCAAGTTCAATAGTGAATAGAGCACTTGGAACTATTGTTTTCTTTTTATATGGACATATGTTTTCTAAGGATATGTATGAGCTGTTTCCCGCAGAATCTTAATTTCTGCAATGCCAATATCTTTATATTACCTGGTATTTTCTTAAGGTGGAAATCGGTGCCCTTTTAATCATTCCCTGGACTCCAATAACCACTGGAACAATTCGTGTTTCCAGTTTCCACATTTTGGTTACCTCTATTTGCAGATCTTTGAACACATTATTTTTACCATTATTACTATTATTGTTATTTTCATAGGGCATATACATATCGACGAATCAGAGAAATTCCAGGAAAGGAAGGCGAGGGCCAAAGAAAGATGAAAATTGAAAACTGGTCCTTTCTGTTAAAAGATATGAACACATAGGAACCTTCTATTGGGAATCTTTGTTTAGTTTAAATTAAGAACAGAATCATCTCTGAATGGTCTCAAACCATCTTTACCATAAGGTTGATTGAAAGTGGGGATAACCAAATCACGAAAAATCACGAGAAATCAGGAGAAATCAGGAGAAATCAACGCGCGTGGATGATGCCGCGGCAAAAAATCTTACACTGGTGGCATCTTGATCAACGAAGTGGAAGACCGATGCCAATCAGACTGATTTACATACGATGAAAATGATTGATTGATTCTTTGATGAATGCCGATCACATCAATCGCCGGTCAGTGATATTTGATTAACTTTGATTGACAATGAACAGCTCAGACACATGGGAACCATCATCGTGGCTCTACACCAAACAGAGCAAGATTAAAAACCTTCTAACAGTGTCGCTGGTGGTGACAATAGCGTTTAGCATAGGGCTTGTCTTGGTCATCTGGAAGCGGTGCTCCAACGAAGAAAGCTTTATTCCGCAAAACATAATAATGTACAGTGTTTCGATAAGCAGTATCATCACGTCAGTTGGCACTTTGCTGTACTTGGCGATCGATTCAAATGAGGATGGACGCGACAAACGAGGCGACGATCTGCTCTACTTCGTCGCATTTCCTTTTCTCATAATCCGCGAGTTGCTGATCGCAGTTTTCGCGGCGAATCGCTACGCAGTCTGCGTCTACGGGCTTACGTATCACCTGCGAATGAGCAAGAACAAAATGGCCACGGTAATACTGGGACTGTGTCTTGCGTTGTACGCAGCTTTGATCACAATACATCAAGCGAAAAGACGAGCAGACAGTACCACAATTGTGTCTTCCACATCCGCATTTAAAATCACGTGGGTCGCTACCGAATTGGGGGCGACGCTTTCGTTGTGCATTTTCAATTTGCAGCTTTACCTCCTTGCGAAAAGCAAAATGCGTAGAAAAGGACGCGTGCATTCGGTGGAAATCGCAAATGAAAACCAAGACCGACGACACATCCTGGTGCAGAATGTCAAGCGCACAACGGGAACACTAGTCGCCTCGATATTCTACGGAGCGAGGATGCTGCCGCACGCTACGGTATTGACCATATCACTTTGGAGGTGCACACCTGCGGTACACTCGGCTGGTAGAGTGATCTTACTCATCAAGTATATAGCTGGTATGTTTGACCCAGTTGTACTATGCCTGATGATCAAAATGGTGAGAGAAGGGCTGCGAGCCGAGTGGAAATCTATGAGAGACAGCATCAGAGGCGCGTTTGGCAAATAATCGAGCTCAATCAAAACAGGGGCCTAAAGTGGATGATGACCGGAGCTATATGCAACTCACGTTTGTTTTCCACTACCGTTTCGCAGGCTACTGCGTGGGGGCTCGAACAATCTACAGTGTTCAAGTTCCAATGTGTGTCTCTTAAGCAGAACTAATAGACTAATAGAGATAGGCTAGAATTGAAACCTACGAGAAGCAACAACGCCGACAGGGGGGTGGGGTGGGGGGGGGGGGGGAGAGCAAGCATCCCTAATGTCAAAAAAGATGACTCACTGAATGTGCTGACTTTTGACGAGAAAAGGGATTGTTGTAAACTCACTTGTTACCGAAGAAATTTTGGTGAGATTCTGTGCAACTGGCTGTAGAAGGCTGAACTTATAAATTTAGGTTACATTAATTGCTCTGTTCCATTGTCATACTTTCTTCATCCATACTTATCTTAGATTTTTCCATTGACCTCTGCCCCCGTCTCTTAAAAATATCACCGGTGTAACAGAGGAGGAGCAATTGCAGTAGGTGAATGCTTGTAGTGGAAATTGGTTAAAAACATGAAATCGAAGGATCTAAAGACGCACGGAAGATAAGGATGTGTCAGGTCAGGAATGAAGTACACAATGATCATGACTAAGACACAAATATGATTTCATTGAAGTGTTATTAATAAACTACCCGTTGGTAGTAGGCAGCTCCGTAATATGTTCGGATGTGAAGAAGTGAATGAGTCAAAAAGGAAGGAACGAGAATTTTAGAAGAAACAATTTGTGAGTTGGAGTGTTCCAGCGTCCTCCAATCCATTTATAAAATTTAAAAAATTACGTTCTCATGAAGTGCTCACAGAACTCAACGCATTTACTCAGTGACCTGCACTCAAACAAGAAAGAAATAGGCCATTTAAATGAAAATATCACCAAATCCCACACTAGTTTATCAAGGTGATAGAAATGCAATTTTCCCAAAATGTTTGCAAATTTTATAACAATTTGACAGCGCAGACATAGGGCCGGCTTACACTGGCACGAATTCAAAAGGACCTGTACCAGAACGGGTACAACTGTCTTACCTTTCTACGCACATTATGCTGAACTATGGAAGGGGCCTCATTGACATCCTCGACGGGGGGTCACAGCGTGCGCGCGTCCTTAGCTGTTCGCTTAGCAATCGATGCAAACGCGCATGCGTAAATAATAGCTGACCCAAGGTACTGAAATGATATATCATCATCCAGACACTCTCTACCCGCCTTCGCCCAACTTAAGATATTTTCATTCTCCGTAAGTCTATCAGCTTTCTTTCGGGAAGCAACCATAATCTTGCATTGCATCAGACTCATTTCCATGCCGTACGTTCGTCGATGCCCAGTCACGCCTGTTTCTCAGTTTTATCAGCTCTCTTCTTGTGTCCACCATGGGGTCAACGCATCTGCGAATGGCGACTAGTGGTGCAGCGCCCTTCCACAGTGACGTTCCCCTCGAAGTTTTCGAGTGCGTCAGTCATGATCTGTTCGAGGAACACATTGAAGAGATGCGGTGACAGGACGCACCCTTATCCTACCCCACTGCAGTCTAGAACCACTCGGGCCGCTGTCTTATGAAAATACCACAGAGGTACTTTTACTGTTACTGGCACACTTTTTAGAACACAGAAAGGTAGAAAATAATGCACAATTGAAATTTCGTATAGCAAGGTAGTTGATAGAACTGATACGTTTGCTGAAGCCAGGCGAAGCCCATCTTAGATTGAGGGCAATTAATGCACGTATTGCAGTCCACTTCCTTATGCATAATAACAGAAAAAGCTGCCGTAGGACTAGAATATAATTGTGTTGCCCGCATTGATTTCCATTCTAGTTTCTTTCACACCTTTGAAGTTCTATAACTGATTGTTTTCAACTAACAAAAAAATCATTACAATTCAGTTCTTGCACTCGTGCATTGAAGCATAACATAACTTTATTCCTAGCATTGCTGTGTTCATTAGAACCTTTTTTGGGTCAAACTGCGTATTTTCTGTTTCTGTGACTGGTGACAACAGGATAAGTTTATGTCTCGATATCTTCGTACACCTTGCATGGTGGTGACCGCGCCGCATTGACAATGATTTGACAAAAAGCGTGTTTTGGTCGAGTTAGCTGGCTAATCCAGCATAAGGCCGTATGAAGATTGAGCCTGTACCGAGCAATAAACAAGCTTACTCTAGCTAGCATCAGTCGCAGGCTGTTAGGTGATGACTGATTTGGACTATTTGAGTATGGAAACGAGGAGCTTTGATGTCTTATCTCAAAGAGAGCAAATAGAGTCAAGACATTGAGCACGCGTCGTGAGAAAGTCGCCAGATGGTGAAGCAGCGAGCGACGTTCTGAGACGAGAACTAAGAACACGGGGAACAGGGAAGATGCATCAAAAGACAACGAAAAAGAAGCCCAAAATAGGTGCCGTGGTTAAATGTATGTCTGTCCAGACCAGGGTAGTTGGTTGAGTTTCTACCTTTGTAAGAATTTTCTTTAATGGTCTCGTCACAGAGAACTCCTTGATACGCGCCCTCCATTAACCGCATTCACATGGTCCATCTATTTACCGCATTCACAAGGTCCATCCATTTACCGCACTCACATGGTCCATCCATTAACCGCATTCACATGGTCCATCCATTTACCGCACTCACATAGTTCCCGAGGGAATTCATAACATGAAAAGCACCCCATAAATACCCTAGCTGGTAGCTTTATGGGCATCTATAAACGAGGATGAACGCGGTTTGAGCCCAACAGAACAACAGGCGTGTGTTTGAGCCACTGCGCGAACTGTTCATTTAAAGGTTGAAGTGAATTGATAAATTGAGCTACCTGTGTCTGCACCTGTGTCTGCACTTGGTCATAGGTAAGCCAAAGATTGCTCATTGTCTGTAACGAAAACGGTAGCACGAATTTCAGAACATGAACAAGGCGAATTTTTAAACAATAATTAAAAATAAGATCCTTATTAGAAAAGGGAACAAGGAGGCGAATGCAATATCAAGATCCACCTGGCAAATTTACGCGAGTTTACGCGGGTTAAAATTGATAAAAATGCAGAGAATAAAGTGAATTTAGTGGGTTTAAAAGGAGAGAAAAATGAACTCAACATCGCACGTCGTCTAGTCTAAATTTCGGGGTTCGTGGAAGGACGGAGGCCTTCCCACTGGCGAACACTATGAGTACCTGCACCTAGCAAGAAAACTAACTCATTCACCACTCTCTCAATACACCAACATCATTTGCCAATATTATCTGTATTTACCACGCAATACAGTGAATGTCGGAAATCTTGGAAAGGGTACGATTGCATCATACATTACGTGTGCCTCACTTTCAAACAGTTGATGCGAAGTTACCCCGTGTGAATTAAGCAGCTGAAAATGTGCACTCGCTGTGACGAAAACAGTGCTCCGGACAGAACAAAATGAGCCGCGATTTCAACGGATGAGTCATTAACCGAAACGTGGCAAACAACATCTAATTCGAATCTTTATACTGGATGAACACTTAAGCTTTAGATTAGCTGTTATCAATGTGTGTCCAGTGCTTGTGTCCTCAGAGTTACTTCTGAGTGCTCATTTATCGACCTCGGAAGGATGGACAGCTGAGTTGACTGTTGGCTTGTGGTTAGTGGTTCCAACGACGGGATTCGAACCCACGCGAGTAGACCTCGCATGGTTCGAAACACTGCGCCTTAACCACTCGGCCACGCCACCACTCCACTCGGCCACGCCACCAGGTGAAGGATGATCAGGACGAAACAGAATGCGTCGCTACAGCCAGTTAAAACCAAAAATTGATCGAACCAAAGAATACCTTCAAGTGCCTCCTTCGTAGTTCTTCAACTCAAGTAGACTAATGATAGGGTGGGGATAGGTGTGCTGAGTTCATCAAATGGGGTTGCCCATTCGAAACAATGTGGCGATATTTCTTGAAGTCAACACAGGTTAGAAATGGCAATGGTGCAGGTACCCAAGCCGGGTTATTCAAAGTAAAAGTGAAGATGATGGCGAATTGTCATTGCGATGTGACCCTACCGATGCTATGGAATCGCTCAGACTGCATCAAATTCTAAATGCAAGTTTAGAACAAGCTTAGCGAAACGCAAGCAATGCACGTGTTTCCGTAAACAAAGTCACATTGTGCTCGGTTTCGATTTCACGGGTGCAACAGGGGGAGAATGCTGATGCGACGAAGTGCTAGGGCATTAGGATAGCTCAGTGGTAAGATTCTTGAGCATCGACTCGAAGTTCAGTGGTTCGAAGCCACCCTCAGCTAAAATTTATTTTAAAGTGAGGAGAGTCGCCAGCTCTCTGTAATTCCGACGTAGGAATCACGAGGCGTGGTCACATCGAGAGGAAGAACCTGGAAAGTGCGCGATAGGTAAAAGCTTTTCGATGTCCAAATGTCTACCTCTGACATCTAGGTAGAATCGTATAAAAACTACGTCTTAAACTATTGATAGCATGAAAATAATGCTATATATATATGTCAACTTCAACTTTGACTATGTCGATCCGTATGTGATCAACGCAATGCGTAGTCAATGCGTAAATCTACAGCAAAAACTGTGATAAAAATGAGAAGTGAGAGCAAGCAAACAAAGTAGATGAATGATTAAAAGACTAGACGCCATATTGAATGCAACACTCTTGCAGACGAAGACATTCTTAGAAGCAGTCCGAATATTGAGAAAAGTCATCGAGTATCGAAAGAAATGAGAATCACCCCAAGGGTACCTTCTTAGTCAAGGGTATCGACTTGCTTCCTGGGGATGTTGATTCGGCTAAGAGAACTGCCAGTGCGCAGAGCGAAAAGTACAAAGAAATAAAAATAGAAATTCTGTGAAGGATTACAACTTGAACCTTGCTACTTTTATCAAAGAGTGTCCTGGTTTGTTTTGCTGAGTTGTGTTGGGAAACACCATGGCGGCCTAAACAAAGCCCTAACATACGAAGAAAGAAGGAGGAGGCTACGATGGGAGAGAGATAAGATCAGGGTTTATTGATCTTAGATTTGAAAGAGGGCAAGTTTCATGAACTCTATCTCACAAATCATCATTCATCCCAAGAACATGCAACTTATGGAACGTCTTGCCTTCTTCCTGCTTTGCTGAGTCCTACAACTTGCCATCTTTCAAATCTAAGATCAATAAAGTTGATCATATCTCTCTCTCCTCTTAGCCTTTCGCTTTCTTCTTTCGTCCTTTGTTGTGGCTTTGTATAGGCCACCATGGCCTTTCCTTAACATAACCCACTAAAAATAGAAAAAAAAAGTTGTAGGATTCGGGGAAGGAAGAAGACGGTAAGACGTTCCACGCACGTGTGATGAATAATGAAACTAGTAATCAGAGGGCTCAGACGGCAAGTTGAGGCCTTTATATAAACAGTTTGATGCAAACAGATAAGCTGGTCGGGAAACATACCTGGACGAAGATCTCCGATTTCCACGTAACAGGACGCAGCCTCCGCAGTCCACTTGTAGATATTATGGATCGTGCATCGCTAGTGTATTCATTGCTAACATGGAAGTTCGGACTGTTTCTGTTTGCATATAGATTGGTGCCTCTTGCAGAAACAACCCTGCGGAGGAAAACAAGATGGAGTGCACAACACACGTCATACTCAGCAGTAAAACCAGGGCATGGTGGTTTAGTTTAAGTGACATCAGACTACTACTACCACTATTACTACTACTACTACTACTACTACAACTACTACTATTATTACTACTACTACTACTACTACTACTACTACTACTACTACTTCTACTACTACTACTTCTACTATTATTACCACTACTATTTCTACTATTATTACTACTACTATTATTACTACTACTGCTATTACTACTACTACTATTATTACTACTACTACTACTACTACTACTACCATTATTACTACTACTACTATTATAACAACTTCTACTTCTACTATTATTACTACTACTACTATTATTACTATTAGTACTATTATTACTATTAGTACCACTACTGCTACTATAACTACTACTACTACAACTATTACTACTACTACTACTACTTCTACTACTA
>OZ032120.1:8093547-8274916 GCA_964026355.1 Pseudorhiza aurosa
GCTTTAAAGGTGACACATGGAGGAATCGAACTGACAACCCCTGTGCTGTGAATCGTCATGCTTAACCACGGCACCGCGAAGCCACAACCCCAGCAGTTTGAATCCGCACGCTGAAATCGCTGGTTCATTTTACCCCAAGGCCATGCTTTAGATTATTTTGAGAAGAAAAAGCGTGTATTAGGAATCATTTCGATCTTGTCTTTTAGGAACGATGATGACATTGGATGGAGTTCAAGCTTTGCAAGAGAAATTGGCAACTGCCATGTCCTGTATGAGAGGAGATACCTTTTGAAATGGCATACTTCTAATCCTGCGAGGTGTCCACCTGTATTCTTTACCAGGTGCCGTTTGGTGGGGGGCCAGTTCAATTGCCCATCATCCGACCATGGGCAGCTAGTCCT
Source organism: Pseudorhiza aurosa (assembly GCA_964026355.1). Lineage (NCBI taxonomy): Eukaryota > Metazoa > Cnidaria > Scyphozoa > Rhizostomeae > Lychnorhizidae > Pseudorhiza > Pseudorhiza aurosa. Next base: position 8,093,949 of record OZ032120.1, read on the forward strand.
GGGTTACACGGCTCCCTTAGCAGATCGGCCGCACCTGAGGGTTAATTTCCCTGGACGTATAAGAATGAAAAACCAACCGTTGAGGAAGGGAACGGGGAAAACCTTATTAAATCTGATCCTACAAGAATCACTCAGAGCTCTCCCTCTGGTCTCTGCTAAACACGCAATACAGTAGCTCTAACAGACATTGCACATGACAGGAAGATTTGTTCCCATTTGGAAAACACCCAGGTCTTGCAAGCAAAATTCTTGTAATTCTTAGGCGATTTCTATACACCCCTAGTTACGAGATAGGACTTATCATCCATTGACTAAATAATCAATGGAATCTCGAAATGACGTCACACCACGAGTAAGGATCCGTAATGACGTCACACTACTCGATAAGAATAGCTTCTCAGAGTCCTAAATTCTACTTTCGGGTGCAAGCTAAAAGGCAAAAAAAAACGAAAAAACCTCTTGTCAATTTCGACATGTTGCAGTAGCTTCATAGTATCCCTCGGGACATTGGCGAAGAGAATAACCCGATTGGTCATGATTTAACACAGATTGAAACCATCGAAAGAACCATAAGACGAGTTCATTGCCAAACCTTTCCATCGAAGGAAATATTTTGTAGACGCTGTTCATGTCCATTGGCTTCTTGAAATAGGAAATAAACTGATCAACTCTTCTGCCCAGACAAGTGTCTGGCCGACTTAATGGAGAAACAATGGACAAAGCCATGTACAGCACCTCCCAAGGGGAATATCCTTGCGTTTGTTAAGAAATAATTACGAATGACTTTCTTTGTGTAATGACTTCACATTCCATCAGCACGTGAAACATGGAACACGTCATACTTGCCTCCAGTCCCCTGAAAAGATGTGAACATTCCTTTAAAGCCAAGAGACTTGAGCGACCTCCATGTTTGCCTTGAGATATTATACCACCGCCAGCAAACTGAAGACGAAAGTTGATACAATGACGTGAATTCGAATAAAAACAGGCTGCAGTAATCGTTGTAAGCAGAAATTTCTCCGATGCCCGCGAGACCTTCGATACCTGCGATAACTCCGATGCCTGCGAGATATCTGATGCCCGCGAGATCTTAGATGCGCGCGAGATCTCTGATGCCCGCGAGATATATGATGCCTGCGAGATATCTGATGCCCGCGAGATCTTAGATGCGCGCGAGATCTCTGATGCCCGCGAGATGTATGATGCCTGCGAGATATCTGATGCCCGCGAGATCTTAGATGCGCGCGAGATCTCTGATGCCCGCGAGATATATGATGCCCGCGAGATCTCTGATGCCCGCGAGATCTCTGATGCCCGCGAGATCTTAGATGCGCGCTAATCCAAAAATCCAATGCTGTCTAATCTATTCAGGTCAGTGCTTAATAATAGCAAAACGCGACTTAGAATGAATTCATCTAATACCTTTTTTCAAAAGCATACATGAGCTGACTCCGTTAAGAGAGGCGAATGCGGCATTAAAACTGGGCGGTTGGGTAGCTCAGGGCTATCAGGATAGCTCAGTGGTAAGGTTCTTCCGCATTCCTATGGTCAGTGGTTCGAATCCATCCCCGGCTAAAATTTCACTTGCAGTGAGGAGAGTTATTTTAGGTGTCAAGATAGCTCAGTTGTAAGATTTTTTCATATTGATCCTATGGTCAGTGGTTCAATATTGACTCTCAATTAAATTTTCACTTAGAGTGAGGAGAGTCACTTTAGGTGTCAGGATAGCTCAGTCGTAAGATACTTGCGTATTGATATCGCGCAAATAAAGGATAAAGAAGGAATATTTCAATTGAGGATCTAAAATGTACGAATCGCAACAGCGGCCAATGGCAACGGCTCGGTCTTCTATAGAAAATTAGGCAGTTCCTTCTCTTTGCATACTTGGCCCCGAGCTTTACTTAAAGTACCAATTTACTGTTGGATGGATAGATAGATAGATAGATAGATAGATCGATAGATAGATAGATAGATAGATAGATAGATAGATAGATAGATAGATAGATAGATAGATAGATAGATAGACAGACAGATAGATGGAAAGATAGATAGATAGATAGATAGATAGATAGATAGATAGATAGATAGATAGATAGATAGATAGACAGACAGATAGATAGATGGAAAGATAGATAGATAGATAGATAGATAGATAGATAGATAGATAGATAGATAGATAGATGGAAAGATAGATAGATAGATAGATAGATAGATAGATAGATAGATAGATAGATAGATAGATAGATAGACAGATAGATAGATGGAAAGATAGATAGATAGATAGATAGATAGATAGATAGATAGATAGATAGATAGATAGATAGATAGATAGATAGATAGATAGATAGACAGATAGATAGATGGAAAGATAGATAGATAGATAGATAGATAGATAGATAGATAGATAGATAAATAGATAGATAGATAGATAGATAGATAGATAGATAGATAGATAGATAGATAGATAGATAGATAGATAGATAGATAGATAGATGGAAAGATAGATGGATAGATAGATAGATAGATAGATAGACAGATAGATAGATGGAAAGATAGATAGATAGATAGATAGATAGATAGATAGATAGATAGATAGATAGATAGATAGATAAATAGATAGATAGATAGATAGATAGATAGATAGATAGATAGATAGATAGATAGATAGATAAATAGATAGATAGATAGGTAGACAGACAGATAGATAGACAGATAGATAGATAGCCATAGATAGCCATAGATAGCCATAGATAGCCATAGATAGATAGCCATAGAGGGATAGGCATAGACAGATAGACAGATAGACAGATAGACAGATAGACAGATAGATGGATAGATAGATAGATAGATAGATAGATAGATAGATAGATAGATAGATAGATAGATAGATAGATAGATAGATAGATAGATAGATAGACAGATAGACAGACAGATAAATAGATAGATAGGTAGGCATAGATAGGCATAGGTAGGCAAATATAGGCAAAGATAGGCAAAGATAGGCATAGATAGGCAAAGATAGGCATAGATAGGCAAAGATAGGCATAGATAGATAGACGGAGAAGAATCAAGTGAAATTACCTCTCTCAATGATGATTCTTTCCTTCAATTCAAGGTACGAAAACACTCGTAGCAATTGGTCGTTGCTCAATTTATCAAAAAGACACTCCAACTGGCTGGAAGAGAGAAAGAGATAAAATACGTTGGGTCCGAAAGGGAGGTTAAACATTGGGGTTAGTCACTGATGGCTGTTTCCTTTCCATCAAAGAGACGTCCAGTTCACTCCGATGATGGACAAGATTTCCTAAGAACCATTAAGTGGCCACAGCCATATTAATCTCTATGTTCTAAGTAGCAGGGCTCTTGCTGATATGCGTTATCCCCGCTTAAAACTTAGGGTTTCACCTGATGATAATATTCAGATTATTTCATCATCTTCCTGTTTCCCGTCATGTCACTTGCAATTATAATAGTATAATGAATTTTTAAACAGGATGTATATTTCAACAAAAGATGCTGCTATGAACATGATAAAAAATCCAGCTGCAAAAATTGGGCATTCTTTGGTTACATTCAAAGATAACTCACGTCAAACGAACCCAGCGTTTGAAGGAGAAAAATTAATTGATAAGATTGTCTATTAGAAAACTAAATCAAAATTGGCTTTTTCTCAAGATCGTAAGAAACCAGAACTAAGCAAGGCCTTCAGAACTGATGACTGTTGTAAGAAATGTGATATACGTTAAGGAAAATAAAAAACAATAATGTTAGTTACCTTTCCTCTTCTGAATCTTCCACGGAAGAAATATCATCGCATCCCTTTTTCTCAAGGTAAGACTTGGCTAAAACCTGAACAAAAGTCAACTCATCTATTTTTCAGTGAAGAAAATATCTCAGGCTAGTAAAATTTCTATCAATAACCTTTGGGAGTTAGGATTTGAATCTGGGACCCAATTTTCCACTTAGTATGCATTCTATATAGCATTTCAAAGGTAGATTTAGGGAAAGTAAATTTGCTATGCTGTTCAAGCAGCATCCTAATCTTTCCTCTTGATGTGATCAAGCTCAGAAAAAGGAAGAAAAAGAAAAGCTGAGAAGGGAGGAAGATAAGACAAAATTTGCGGATTTCTTTTAATAAACATGATTCTACCTAGATATCAAAAGTATATATTGGACACTGAGAAGCTTTTGCTTATCACGCAGTCCTTCCTCTTGATGTGACCACACCTTGTCATCTCTACATTTGGAATCACAGTGAGCTGGCAACTCTCCTCACGCTAAGTGAAAGTTTGACCAAAGGTGAAACCATACGATCAATGCTCAAGAATCTTACCACTCAGCTACCCTGACACCCAGCTTATTTGAATTTGATTTGGATTTGAAAAGACAATTTGTAGGATTGTTGGAAGAAGACAAGCTCCAACAAAAAGGACCATACAAAATGCAATAAAACATGGCAATATACCTCCAATGCAACTCTGGTTGATGTCTGAATCTGTTTTTGCGATTTCCCTACAACGTAATTTGTAAGGTAGTTCAAGTGACATTTGCTTGATAAAATTTGAAAATCCTGAAGCGAATTAGGTTACGAGAAATCAATCATGAATATTTTGTTGCGTTAGAACACCTCTGCTCACAGAGCACTGAATGGGTACCTAGCATGCATCAAGATCTAACAAAACGCACCCTCCGCACCAATGGGGCAGACCCAGCCTACAGAGATTAAGTGAGCATGCATCGTGGGAGTGAGTGCCATGAGCAAACAAACCAATTACCTTTCCTACAATGACATGGCTAAGCAATGTGTCTTGCTAGCAAAATGCTCCAATCACTTTCACCAAGGGTTCTGCCCAACTTCACTCTCTTCACAACTATGTACAGCAGCATAACTGAGCTGTTCTTGCATAAATTCTCTGTTTCATTTTGGTTTCAGCAGGAAATTTATAAACAGTGTAACTCAGGGCCTTGTCTCTGGTTTCTGCTATGCTTGAAATGGACACAGTTTTTGCAGTTACTGCATGCAGAGGTTCTCCAGCACGACTGAAGCCTTAGAAAATATTGAACATCAAAATCAAAGAAACGTCCTGGCAGCACATACCCTAGGACGTCATTTAACATTAACCTTGGTAAGACTTTTTGCAAATCCCCCCACTGGTAAGGCTTTATCAATAAATGTCCTTTATTTCAATGAAATTTAGTGATTTAAGAAACCTTTTCTTTGCCTTTCTGCCCATCTGACCTTTAATAATCTAAAAGAACAAAGTATTGAATTAGATTAAAAGCAAAGACTGAGATCTGTTAAAAATTGCTTCGTGCAAACTAAAATACCATTTTATAGAAAAAACTTCTAGGTCTTTTTATATAAATAGCATAATTAAATGTTTAATGAAACATCCATACAAACAACTTATTTCCTAAATAGAATCAAACTATCAAGACATAACAGTGAGAACATCAAGATGGCAAAACAAGTCAGACTCTTCCATAGTCAGGTTAAATGAGAGAATCTCATCAAAACTTTTAGGAAAAATTCTCACTTTATCCTTCTCTTCAATATAACGCAATTATATCTTGAGTGAATTTTAATTCTGAAATACAGGATGCTGTTTCAACCATTCCTTTACTCATTTTGTCTGACCTCTTATTTCTTAGCCTTTTAATGCAAATACAATTGTTATGGCAGCTGAAGCAACCTGTTTCTCTATTTGATACCAACCTGAGAAGCTTGGTGGTTACTTATTCAACAAATAGGACAATTATTTGACAAAATCTGACCATTTAAAGGGGGATTTAGATCTGACAAATTTAAATCCAACAGAATCAAATTTGACAAAATCTGACGGTATGAGTGTGGCATAAGGAATAGTGCAACCAGTAACAAAAATTAATTTCCCCAGTAGAATCTATGTTTTATGGCATACAAAGGGAGTTCATAGCTAAGCCTTAATTTTCTGGATAAGTAAGGTCGCTTGAAATTTGGACACCAACTCAGCTCTGGATTTTCCTGTCTGAGAGACATTACCTTCCATCATACGTGAGCATATTTTCTGGGGCATTGACAGCATCTTCTGCTTCTTCTCTTGTCGAGAATTCAACAAAACCAAATCTGGAAAGGAAGACAAAATTCTTATGAGAATACAGACAAGAGCTTCAATGTCCTTTTTTACTAAATGACAGTTCATTTTCTGAGACTTTTCATCAATTTCATGAGACAGACAGGTAGTGAAACTTTTGAATACCTATATAAAAGGCAGATGGAAAATTTTGGAGTGATTATTTAACACAATCCATATTAACACACTTCCACACCAGGCCGTCAAAACAACACCTCAATATTATGACATTCTTGATCCTTAGATAGAGCCTGGATTAAGTACCTGACAAAGCAAATAAAGTTCTGACAATTAATTTTGGAATGTCAAACACTCAATTCATAACATAAAGTATCTGGTTACACTATCTTTCTGCATTAAATGCATCTTTTTTTTCTTTTTTTAGTGGGTTATGTTGAGGAAAGGCCATGCTGACCTATACAAAGCCCCAACAAAGGAAGAAAGAAGAAGAATCTAGCACCATCATGAAGATGATTCGTACAACTGTTTTCTCCACTGAGCTATCCATTTGACACAGTAAAGTATATTTTTAAAGCTAACTTGCCCTCTTGATTTCTTAGTTCTCTTATCTTTGCAAACAGAAGCGCGGACAACGCTACCAAATGATTCAAAAAACTCTCGCAGCTCCCTGCCTCTGATTCTGTAGCTAATGTTTCCAACATATACTTCGCAGCTCGAACCTCCGTCTGTCCCATGTTGAACAAATTGTGCCACAGAGTCAAGCAGAGACGATCTTAATCCAGGTATTTTGGCAGGGGACCTGGCATCATTCTTCAGATTCTCCTTTTCTGGGCAAGGACTTCTGTAATAATACTTCTCGTTGTCCGCAACCTTAGCCTTTTCCCGCTTCAATATGATCGACGATTCTGTGAGATCGTTGCCCAAGGTTTGCGGTTGTCGCACCGGGGTCTTATTTGCAGCATTGCCATCTACATTTGGGCCTAGGCTGCAGACCAAATCCTCGAGGCCTCCGGAGCGCTCTTTGATATGCAGATTCTGAAGCTTTTTGACAACGTGCGACGACATCAGTGCCTACATCTTGTCGAAATGTTATATTTCCATGATGATGTAGAGCTTAGAATATGCCCTGGTGTTCGCTGTCCTTCTGACAGCTGCTATTTCAAGATGTAAGTGAAAAGTGTGGAAACAAATTTCGAAGATGATCAGAAAGAGGCCATGACTCCTCCACACTGTCACATCTGCAAAGGAGGGCTCCCAGATATTTTTTTAGTGAGTTTGTTGAGGAAAGGCCATGGTGGCCTATACACAGCCCCAACAATATGCCTAATTTGGCGCAGAAGAAGCTGCCAAAATTTCCAAACTATGCTTGTACGTATTTACTTCATAGATTCGTTGAGCTTCTGTTGATATTATTCTGGTGACTAAGTTAACACCAGCTAAGCAGTTGGATGTGTTATTATTATCAGCACATTAAATTTTGTGCGGTTCTTCATGACTGTCCAATATCAGCAAACTGAAAATTCTGCATCTCAGGAGGGCACGCAAATGTTTCCTTCACTTCCTTCGTTCAAGCAAGCCAAAATGAAACCTTGAAGCCCTGATGTAGACCCAATGAAGCAAGCATATGAAATCTACCAAAGACTGTTTCCGATGCGGTAGTGAAAGAGAAGATGGAAAGTTTTTCATTCAACCAATGTTACCATCAATTCACATTCTTCTAAATTCAAAAAATTTGAAAGAAGGTTGTCAAACATAGTCAATTGTTAGATGCATATTTTTAGTTGTCATCCGGCATCAAAAGTGCACAAATTGCAAAACTGGCAACCCTAGATGACGAATGAAGGCTCAAATCCAAGATCGTACCATTTTCTGAGCTCTTTATCCTTCAACTCTATCGAGTGAGTTGGTACATTGTAATTAGGAAGATTCGCAACTATCGTTTAATTGGAAAGTGAATGAAAGGTTTCCATCATTATTGCCTCAGAGTTTTGATTATTCCATTCATCTTTCTTCCTATTTTTATGCATCTTTTTAATCATTCTAACAGTGATGGCAAAAGACTCGAGCGGTCAAATCAAGAGTACAGCGAATTGTCTTTTCCAACTTTAATCAAACACGTGGACTCCCGAAAAAGTTAATCTATTCAATCAGAATTGAAATCTAGCTGGTCGCATAGGTTAGCATCGCGTCGCCACAGGACCCTAATGATAACAGCATGCTTGACATGCTGATAGGCTATTCCTGTATACAAATTCGTATGTATTATTATTATTATTAGAACTGATGTTATTAAGATCAAATAGCAGTTTATGTAAGCGCTAAACGGAATCGGCCGAATCATACATGAACCAAGCAGAATATCGACTCTGTAATAACGTAAACTATTGATAAATGCAGGAAAGGTGTAAACCCAAAATTACATGAATTATCATTAATCATGATACAGTTTAGGTATCAGAAATACAAAAGATGCCACAAGGATGAAAGCGAGGTATTGACGTAAAAGAACATGAAAGCGAGTCCATCGAGGAAGCGAGATACAACTCAGACTAAGCAAAGAATGTTGTGACGCAATGAAGGAAAAACTGACGAATAAATGAGAAATGAGTGACATGGCATAACAGTTGAGGTAGCATTTAAAGCAGATAGCCAGTTGTGCATTTTTTCAGTGAGTTCTGTTGGTGGAAAGGCCATGGTGGCCGTTACAAAGCCCCAACAAATGAAGAAGAAAGCGAATGGCTAAGAGGAGAGAGAGATCAGATCAAGTTTTTACTGATCTTGGATTGGAAAGATGGCAAGTTGTAAGATTCTGGAAAGCAAGAGGAAGGCAAGACGTTCCATAGGTTGCATGCTCTAGGAATGAATGATGCTTTGATGGACCTTTAAACTACTTTTTCGCTTAACTAAACAATGTATTTCCTTCTTCCTTTTTGTTTACTTTCCGTTTGAATTGTCATTAGTGTTAAGTAGAAACAGCCAATTACACACTGCCTGTTATAAGAGAGGTGTGCTTTTGTACTTTAAATATGCAGTTGATGAATGGTTTAAAAAAACATTGAAACCATTATTCACAATCGGAAGTAAATTTGTGCACGTTCTCGGATACTTTTCAATTATCATGCCGGGTTCAGATGGAAAAGCACAGCTAGAACGTATGAAAACATTTATGAATTTGCTGTTTCTACAAATTCGTCATGGAATTTTTCCGTCTCCGGTCTTTTGTTAAGATTGGCCTGCGAGGTATTTACCGTAGAATAGAAACCAGATTTAGGAGCAGTTGGCATTGTGGACAAACATGTCTACTGCGCGGGATGTCCCGCGTTTGAGCAACGCTCCTTCCCGTCCCTCAACGAACAGCCCTTCGAGTGCCAATCAACAGCCAATGGACACCTGGCCTAAAGCTGGGAACACCATGAGTGGCAGGAAATAAATAGCCGCCCTTCTCCATGATATCATGTGGTATCTCTCTAACAGGGTGCTCCACGATGGTCGTATTGAATATGCAGTAATGCTTGGCTCTTCAGAAATAAGTCAAGGGTTTCGTCACTAGACTGCAACTTTTCGCTAAAACTGACAGGGCTGGAGCAGACAGTTTAAGATCGACAATCCTCCCGTCAAATAATGTGCATAAAGTTTTCGCTGTTAGTTGAAATGATTTCTTACTCGCGAAGCTAGCAGAGTGGCTCCCTCACACCACGAGTAAGTCTGCTAGGGCCTTGCAAAGAGTGGGTGACGTGTGAAGACAGCGCGTACCCAAAACCACGGGTAAGTAGATATCTAACACAATTTGACGAAGACCTGTATGCCCCAGTTTCCGCTCGACCCGACGTTTCAAGTCAGAGATGAGCTCTGGTTGATATACGAGTTAATCACAAATCTTGAAAAAAAACTACGCAAACATAATCGAATTTCGTTGTTTCACTGTACGGCGGCTGTCGGTTGTGCTCTGCGGTTTGAGGCCTATGTCAATGTGATGTCAAGAAAGGTCTCGTCGGGCAGTTTCTCTTTCATACTGCGGTCAAGGAATAGTAACTCTGTAATTACGTAGTTAGTGTGTTTGAACAAACTGCCGGCATCAAAAGAACTCAAGTGAGCTGCTAATTACACAAAAATCAAAGCGACAAGCTGCAGAAGCAGGAATTGATTCAAGAAATTAGGACAGAAAAAGCAATGGCTTCATCGAAGATCGTTTTACTTGCTTTGTTGCCAGTTTTACTTCCAGGTATGTCTTTGAGCCTCTACAAGACGAAGTTATCCAATGGTTCTCATTCCAAGTTGTACGGTAGACAAATTACAATTGTAAACTTGTACTAGAATTACAAGGTTGTGTTATGATAAGATTAGTCCATATCAGCACTTCGAGTTCCTTTTGAAACAGAAGTCTCAAGTTGGAACATAGCGAAAAGTTCACGAATTGCCTTGCTTGAATTTACTGCAACAGTGTAAATGGCTATTAGGCATCAAAAATCATTCCTTTAGATATCATATCTAACGGTACAGTTGTTTCCGCTGAGCCTAAGCTACGATACCATTCTGTCATTTAATTCCGGAACACAGTCAAACCCTGTATCATTGTTTACATTTGAGTCAAGGACCACATTGTACGCTAGGCTACACACAATTCCCATTCCAACGTCCTTTATTCTCCTGGATTGAATTTATAGGGTCATGCCTATGGACAGAGATCGGAAGGCCATAAACCCCCCACGTCTTGCCATCCTCTTGCTATCCTGAATCTCACAACTTACCATCTTTCAAATCCAAGATCAATAAACTTGATCTGATCTCTCTCTCCTCTTAGCCTGTCGCTTTCTTCTTTCTTCCTTTGTCGAGGCATTGTATAGGCCACCATGGCCTTCCCCCAACATAACTCACTAAAAAAAAAGAAAAAGAAATACTGCATATACCCCGTCAAGGCTGAATAGCAGAGCATTGTGGCTAATTTGCGTGCAAAAGACGAAGGGTATGAGGCGATATCATTCAGTTAGTCTTATGCTTGAAAATATGCCCACTCTGTCTGCCCCCCCCCCCCTCAAGCGAAGTGCTTTACTGACTCTTATTTTGCCTTCCTCTCGATATCTTTTCCCATACATAATTTGACTGCGAGAAAACGGCCGAGTAATTCTGCAAGGCAATGATGCAAAATTTCGATCAGTTGACACAGTCTCTCTCCCAGTGTACTCATTTGTCAGACATAGGATATGTAAGGGGTAACAGCATCTTACTGTGATGAGAAAAACAGTACAGGAACGGGCATGTCTAGATTCACACGGCGTCTCATATGGCTTCTCTCTTCCGGATATTCTCTCGTCTGTGACAGTTGATATGAGTCATTGCCAGCACCCGTTTAATAGCTTCCGATTGCATTAGCGATATCCAAGTAAGTTGATTTATTGGACAGGATAAATTGCCTTGCAAACTAGCAATTATCGTAAAGTGTTGGTAAGTGTGCGAGTTAGACGCCGTGGTCCTGGGTTCGAATCCTACACGGCTCACAGCATTATCCTTGAGGCAAGCGACTGGAAACCACCTCACTAAAACCGACTTCCACAGAAATAGATACTTGGAAGTCCTGTTTCTGTTTTTAGGAAGCTCAGAAGCGAGCATGCTACCCTTATGGTTGTACAGTGCGTGAGAAGATACAGCGAAATCATTTTACAATGGGACATTTCTATTTTGCGAACAGATTCGAAAGGACACATGGAAAAACTTAACAAGGTTTCCACCTCGTTGTCAGAGCAATTACTGTGTATAGAAAATCACCGTAAATCTGGCAGGAGAATTCCCGTAACTCTGATTACCAAAATGAGTACTGGACACACACTTACGATTGCTTGAAGTAGTTTAAATGCTTATCTAGTTTAAATATTCGCATAAAATGATAATAGTTGTTATCATTATGCACGAGAGACCTCCTTCTAACGTGCGAGGACTGACTGACTCTGGGTACGAAATAACGCGGATATTTTAGGCCATGTAATAACCTCAAGTCTTCTTCTTCTTCTTTCTGCTGCTCCCTATTCCGGGTCGCCACGGCGTGTCGTTCTTTGCCGCTTTACCCGATCCACCTCGTTCCCCTCCACTGCTCCTACCTTCACCATATCTTCCCGCGCCAAGCCCAACCACCTCCTCTTGGCCTTCCAACATCAAGTAACAGGACCACAATCTTTTCATTTGATGAATGGTCCCCAGCTCTGGTATTGGTAGTTGCACGCTCAAGCGGTTCAGCATTAGCAGGGTTGTGGGTTCGAGTCCTGCACGATTCACAATGAAAGCACTATCGGTGAGGAAGGCAACGGAAAACCACCTCACAAGAATCGACGTCCTAGAAAGTTCTCGCACCTCTGGCTTTGGTTTCTTCTGAGCTTGGAATCGAGTATGCTATACAGTTCAGTTGTAGTCTTGGTACAGTGCCCTTTTTGATTACATACAGTACTTGTAGTATTAACAAGGTTTATACTCTGTAAATATTTATATCATCATTATCAAATGTAAGTTGCTAATTTTCCATGAAGTACAATCCCTTGCTTAGTTATATCCCATAACCTAGGGCAAGGGAAGGCGAAGTTTCGTGCATTTTATGAGTGTATCACTACGCTAGTGTTAATCTTCTGATTGTGTTTATTATTATTGCTATCATGATTATTATATCTAAGTTTTCTCTGCTTCATTTTTTCTTCGCCATTAGCGCAGAATCCAGTCCAGGCTCTAGGGCTCTAATGGGCATTCATTTACTGTTTAATGGACAAAACTTTTCGAAGGATATGGGTGGATCCTAGCAGAGCGATCTTTTGCGGTTCGGCTGTTATTATCATTGTTATCATTACAAGCCTTGGACCCCCCGGACCTTCTTTCATACAAACAGTTCTTTCTTTCATCCTTTAGCTCTCCTAGTTGAAACCGTATACCTAAGCCGTACTTCATTCACTAGGAATACCTTCTTACAAGGCAAGCTGCAGCTGAAGTCTTTTAAAGATTCTACAGCCATATCAGTTAAGCTTTCTGATCCTTGAACCCTGTTTACACTACAAAAGCTAACCCGGGGCGAACCCTGGTCGAACCCTGAAGCGTTTACGCAACAAAACACCATTTCGCGCCAACGGCAGCTCGACGTGACGGTTCCCCTGGTGCATGTCTGATCATGCCATCCAGTTTTAATGACGTCATTCTGCACGTTTGACAACACCGGATGTATATTAGCAGAATTAGTCTCGGCTCTCTGAGCGGGTGTTTGAAAGACTAGGTATGCTCAAAGGATGGATAGCTTTCCAATTTTCAGATGACTCCAGGGGCTGCAATTCTCCCTCCCGTGCTATCCTTTACCATTGAAGCGAAAGTCTTGGGAATTTAAACTCGCACCCATCGTTTCACTGGGAGAAGATGTAGCAATTCTTTGATATTGTCTTGAAACATTTCTTTGGCTTAGTGGTTTCGTTGTAAGCCTAGATGACGACATTAGGACCGGATGCTAAACTTTGTGGTGGATACAAGCTTAGTATATTCACGTACATTAGTCGGGCTTATTCGTAAAGTCGTAGCAATTTCTGTAATATGCCGATTCCTCTTTCTTGCTTAGTTCTCAGAGCGTTTGAGACCAAGGCCTTCAAACCAAAGCAAGACGAAACAGACCGTCATTTCTCGCAAGCAAAACCACAACTTTCCATCCGTCCTCATGAATGGCAATTAACTGGACACTTCAACGTCTTTCACAAAGCTTGGTCTTTCTCTTTCGTCTAATTTCACTTGGAAAGCTCACATCCATTCCCTTGCTAAACATGCAACTCAAAAGCTCAGTTTCCATGCCAGAGCCCGTGGGTTTTTCTCATCTTCTCACCTTCCAACTATACACAAGTCCCAAATCCGTCCTTCTTTAGAGTACTGCTCCCACGTCTGGGGTGGTGCTCCAAAATCTACTCTCTGTCTTCTCGACAAAGTCCAGTCCAAAGCCATTCGTCTCATCAATAATCCTAACCTCACCAAATCGCTCCAACCTCTTTCCCATCGTCGTTTAGTTGGAGATCTTTCCATCTATTACAGATACTTTAACGGATATTGTTCTCAGGAGATCAGGGATATTATTCCAGTTCCTCTGAGGCGTGTCAGGACCACCAGAAGCTCAACTCATTCACACCCTTTCCAAGTTTCACTGTCTACTTCACGAAATCTATCTCACAAATCGTCATTCATCCCAAGAAGATGCAACTTATGGAATGTCTTGCCTTCTTCTTCCTTTTCAGAATCTTAAAACTTGCCATCTTTCACATCTAAGATCAAAAAACTTGATCTGATCTCTTCCTCCTCTTAGCCTCTTAGCTCTTAACATAACTCACTAGAAAGAAGAAGACAGGGATATGGTTGCTGCCTTACGTTTTATTAATGATTGTGAAAAAGTACTTGTTGGGTCTCTTCTTTCTCATCATCAAAATCATAACCACCACCATAATAATGATAATAATCATCATCATCATCATTATAACCATCATCACCATCATCATCATTATCATCATCTTTATAACCACAACCATAATCATCATCATCCTTATAATCATCACCATCACCATCATCATCATCATCATCATCATCATCATCATCATCATCATCATCATCATCATCATCATCATCATCATCATCATCATCATCGTCAGTCACCCTGATCCTAATCCTAACCCTAACCCTAACCCTAACCCTAACCCTAACACCCCCTACATGTCCACCTTCAAAGAGTTACATGCCCCATCTACCCAGATTAGCTGGTTTTAGGCACCAGCGACTCACCTTTGCCCGTTCTTCTAATAGTGGAAGAGACTTGGCAATGAATATAGGAAACTGCCTTCTATTTCGCATTTTTTGAATGATATAAGAAAAGAACTCCGACCTTTTTTTCTCTCTTTTTAAGATTTGGCTCAGTCCGTTGGTATTTGCTTTCACAAATATGTGGCGAGGTCAGGAAGATGCAAGAAAAAGGTTCGTGAAAGTGGTAGAGTAATTCAAATGGACTATATAGAATGCTGCCGCAGGAAGGATGCAAAGGCATGGCAGACTGGCACGAAAAAACACTGCATAAAATGCCATTTTATCGGTATGTTTCTATTCTTGTCAGCATGGTTTACTTTGACTGAAACACGTTCAAATGTGTGAAGAGAACAAGAAGGTTTAATTTGAAGGCAAAAACCCTGCTAGAACGATGATTGGTCGCAGGTGTGATCTGTCAGAGCAATGATTTTGAGATTGGGAAGATTTTCGCGAACCTTCTTATCGCTCAGAATGTCCCGAAAAAAATTGGGCCTAAGTAGTGTGTTCCGAATTCATTGTTTTTTGTAATTCGAACGAGCTAAGACTAGTGAAGTGGTTTATTTTCTATCATAGTTTTACATCTCCTTTCGTTAGGTCGTTGTCTTGAAACCACCATTACCAGCTGAGGGCAGATGTAAGGAATTATTCTCAGGGGGTATAAATTTACTAAAATTACCCTTCCCCCCTGAAAAATTTACCCTAAAGTATTGTTTTCCTTGATAATATCTGCTGGGAAATTTCGGTTTAGATACAATGAATGAATCAATAACTTGCCTGTAAAGGGTTATACACAAATTAGCCCGTCAGCATGAATAACTAAAAGAAATATGAATTTACAATTTAAATACTTTCCTATAGCTCTATTCCTAACCTAACCATTCCAGTTCTTCCAGGGATTTGCGTTTGCTGGTCCAGCTCTTGAGCAAGCCTTTAGATGCGTTTTTAGTTGTTTCTTTAAACGATCAAGTGTCGGCAGCTCACGAAGTTAGGCAGGTGTAACATTCCATAGCTCAACAGCTGCGTTATGGAAGCCATTCTTTGCAATTCCAGTCCGATATTTAGCGATCGCAAAGAAATACCAAAAGAAGTACGCAAATAGCGAACCATACGTTAAAAGAAAGAAATATATAAGGAAAGAAAGAAAGAAAGAAGGAAAGAAAGAAAGAAAGAAAGAAAGAAAGAAAGAAAGAAAGAAAGAAAGAAAGAAAGAGAGAAAGAAAGAAAGAAAGAGAGAAAAAAGAAAGAAAGAAATAAGAAAGAAAGAAAGAAAGAAAGGAAGAAAGAAAGAAGGAAGGGAAGAAAGAAAGAAAGAAAGAAAGAAAGAAAGAAAGAAAGAAAGAAAGAAAGAAAGAAAGAAATAAAGAAAGAAAGAAAGAAGGAAAGAAAGAAAGAAAGAAAGAAAAAAAGAAATAAATAAATAAAGAAGGAAGGAAAGAAGGAAAGAAAGAAAGAAAGAAAGAAAGAAAGAAAGAAAGAAAGGCAAGAAAGAAAGAAGGAAAAAAGGAAAGGCAAGAAAGAAGGAAGGAAAGAAATAAAAAAGAGAAAGACAAGGAACGAAAAAGGGGAGTCAACAGAGGATTCGATTTCTGGAGATGTCAATTTGGGTATGTGTTTAGCTTAAGAGAGTATCGTTTCAATTAATGGCGCATTTATAAGTTTTTTTACCATTATTATTATCATAAGGTGGAAGTTTAGCTAAGGATGGATTCGAAAAAGTGTCCACAATCTTTCATCACCAAAGGAGAATTTTAGCTATTACTTGATTGGAAAGATTTGATAAGCCTCGAGATTGTAATATACTGTTAACATACTGTTAATATACTGTTAACAGGCATCGAGAAGACCGTTTCTTTGTGCATCGCAGCTATGGTAGAGCACCAAAAATAATTCTGCATCTTCGACTCCATCGTTGACCAGGCCCATTGGATTTCCTTTTTCTAGTGGGTTATGTCGAGGAAAGGCCATGGTGGCCTATACAAAGCCCCAACAAAGGAAGAAAGAAGAAAGCGAAAGACCAAGAGGAGAGAGAGATCAGATAAAGTTTATTGATCTTAAATTTGAAAGAAGGCAAGTTGTAGGATGTCTGGTCAACGATGGAGCAAGAACCTATGCCATTATTCCTGATGCTATGGTCAATTCATATATCCCCTTGGACAAGTCTTGGGGCTTCTTCATAAGAAGAGAAAATTCTAAAGAAACCCATTTTTTAAATGCTTTAGTCCCAGATATTTTGCGTCATATAGATGCTTTCTCCTTAAATTCTTTTATCGACCGGCTCTTGAGGGCCTAATTTGTTTGAATGGGCTAAAAACTCCGTCGAACTTTTATTGGAATTTTTAAAAATGTCAAATGGCCTTTGGGCAGGAAGCTGATTTTGGAATAATGAATTTCAATTGAATTCTCCTTACTCTTACTCCCCCCGCACCCTGAAATGGTTTTCCGCTAAGTTTTAAGGATTTTTCTACTTGTAGTTGATGGTAGTTGGAGCAATTGGAACCAGTGGAGCAAGTGTCCTGTGCTTTGTGACTGGGGAAACATTACCAGAACTAGAGAGTGCAACAATCCCTTTCCACAGCACGGTGGAAGAGAGTGTCGAGGGGAAGATTCGCAAAGGAAAACCTGTTATGCTGGAACACGATGTCCAAGTGAGTGTTTTTAACGCAGTATTGAGTGAAGCAGGAAGCCGAGAAGTCTTTTTGATAGCATTAGTTCTTTTTATCATATTAAGATACTTTTTGGCACTTCTCAGCGGGCATTTCCCCATTCTAGGGACCTCTGTCTTACTCGCATATGCCAGAGAAGCAAAATATTCAAACGCGATAGTTTCAAATTCATCATCATCATTATCATCATCATCATCATCTTTACCATTATCAGGGGCAATCATCATCAATCAGCGCTAATCACCATCATCATCAATCATCGTCGCTCCATGATTGCGACTGGAACGGCTTTTTGTTTGCCAGCCATTTTCTCAGTTTTAAGCCCAATTGGCACGGCACATTTCAACCCAAGCTCACCCTTACCCAAGCTTGATTTTTGTCGTGTAAATCGAGCGAACCCGAGTTGAACCTGGGTTAAGAAAATCCTGCTCATGAGTCGGGTTGAACCTGGGTTGAGGATCGTGTAGATCGAGTTGGGGTTGAACCCGGGTTGAACAAGCATAGCGCAGTCACCACACAATCGTTGCGTTTCTCTTCCTGTAGGAAATTTGAAGAGTGTTTCACAGTGACTTCTATTTGAACGCACTGTATTTCTTTCTGTATGCGCAATTTAGAATTCACTTCCTCTCAACCTTTTCCGTGTTAATTTTTGCTATATTTGAAAGAGTCTCGAAGGCTGAGTTCTTTACTTTTGCATAACTAAGTCAGAGCTTTCTATCATATTCATGTAATCTCTCTAACTCACTGATTCTAGTAGAACCTAATGCTGACAGGCAAAGTCAGCCTCATGAGATCAACAATTCTATATTTTCGGAATAATTCAATAGCAGAACTGTAACATTATAGGCATGATTCGTAGTTTTCCAACAACTCTGTCAGCACCAAAATCTGGCTCGGTGGACTATATCTAGAGTTTCTTTTTCTCTAGGTTTCTGGTACTGGTTTAACCAGTTAAAGGGAAAAAAGTAGTGAAATGAATACACCCTGTTTGCAACGCTTAGAAGCATTGAGTTATTCTGATACTTGCAGTAAAAATGCCTGTGTGTTCTGATTTTGTGCGCTGAACTATTACACTGCAGTATTACAATACGTTTTTATCATTTCGTATTAATCGTAGTCCAAGGAGGCTGGGGAGCTTGGGGAAGTTGGCTCGCCTGCTCAAAGACTTGCAGAGGTGGTGGAGTACGGTTTCGACATCGCAGGTGCGACTCGCCAAGGCCTGCGTTTGGTGGAAGGTACTGCATAGGACGTTTTGAAGACAGCAGTAAGTGCAATGACCTTGTGGAGTGTCCAGGTTGGTTGAGAATTTTTCACAGCAAATTCATATAAATTCTTATTTGATTAGCTCTTTCTCAACTATTTCAATTTCAGTGCGATAACATTTGACAAGTTCTAACATGCAGCACTATGTAGACATACATGTTAGTTTCCGATTCGCATGGACTGGATTTGCTTAATAAAAAAAAGCCCTACTAGCCCAACTGATTGAATGAAGGAGAATTTAGGGACAAATTTGGAGGTCGCAACTTTAAAGACTTAACATTCATCGCCATCTTTTGTAGAATAGTAAAATAGTCTTCAGAGAATATCGCTCAATGCGAATTAAAGCCTATTCACTTAAAGTGGCATGCTTTCAAGGTAACATTCATTAGAATTACCTGGCAGGATAAGTGCCTGTTTTTACAGGAGCTTTTCTGATGTTAATGGATTATGTCGAGGAAAGGCCATGGTGGCCTATGCAAAGCTCCAGCAAAGGAAGAAAGAAGAAGGCGAAAGGTTAAAAGGAGAGATCGGGTCAGGTTTATTGATCTTAGATTTGAAAGAGGGCAATTTGTAGGGTTTGGGAAAGGAAGAAGAAGGCAAGACGTTTTATAAATTGCACGTTCTTTGGATAAATGATGATTTGTGTGATATGGTTCGTGGCTGTTAATAGAAAATGAAGCTAGTCTTCCGTATCACATCAACATATTGCCAATAGTTTCCCTTTTCCATGTCCAATGTGTAAAAAAAGCAATCTAATTATCGTTTTCATTTTCTTCTTCTTCATCCTCTTCATCATCATCATCATCATCGTCTTCTCGTTATCTTCTCCACCTTTGTCTCCTTGGTTGTCTTCTTCGTAGTTTTCTTCTTCTTCATCATCTGCTTTATCTTTGTCTTCTTCATCCTCTTCGTCTTCTTCTGTAGGCTCCGTCTTCTATCCGGCGATGGCGATCACTAAACGCAAATTTTTCCCGTCCTTTGTAAACCTTAACAGCGTAACTGTATCCACATCGTCAAATGTCTTGATACTCTTCAAACCATCGAATCTCTCACGCCTATCTTTTGTTTGCTTGACAAGAAGAGTTCCCCTAACCTTATCGTACTTAGAGAAATGAAAATTTTAGCTTCTGCACCCATATTGCCTCTAAAAAGATTCGCTTTCTGTCTGCTATTTTCAGAACGGTCTCATTTGCGTTGTACCCCGTCCCGGAGATCTTCGTCAAACGCCTGACGAGCGACATCTACGCCCCTTGTTAGCTCTCTCCCATAATTTTATCATCCATACAGTTATTATCATATGTTCATGTAAGGGGGGGGGGCGTTGCACTTAAGCATTCTGAATCTCATGCTCTCATGTAAGGGGGGCGTTGCAGTTTAGCATTCTGAATCTCATGCTCTTTATAGATGATCAATGCAAATTTCTTTGTGCTAAAGATGCTGATTTTTCTTTGCTCAGTGGACGGCAACTGGGGTTCATGGAGTTCGTGGTCTACCTGCTCACAAAAGTGCATCTCTTCCCGTAATCGATCATGCAACAATCCATCACCGAAATACGGAGGGGACAATTGCGTAGGCGGACCACAGCAAAATAGTACCTGCCCTTCAAGAGACAGTTGTCGTAAGTACAGTTAGCTCTTTATTCCGCAATGGGAAATCTAGAACGCTAGAATCACTGCCAGTTTCACAGTTGTTGTGGTTATATCATATGATTGTTTAGTGAATCAAACGTTTCGTTACAGACCAAATACGCGAGGGGAGCCCAGGCTATGAATTTCAGTTAAGAGTGATAAGAGTCGTATTGTCAGGCTAGAAATTACGAGGTGTGGTCACAGGGAGAGGAAAGACCAGGACACCTCTAGGCAAGCATAGTTTTTCAAGGGCCTAAGTTTTTACCCTCGGGATTAGATTTTTTCTGTTCATCTTGCCATTTTTTATGTCTCTTCTTGGCATACTATCGTTATTGTATTGTAATGTATTGTATTGTGATGTATTGTGCTCTCTTGTATTATATTGTAATATAATGCAATGTATTGTATTGTATTGCAATATATTGCATTGTAAAAAGAAGACCCTTAAAAGGCCAGCGCCTTTTGGACGGTAGCACTCTAAGACACGAGTCAATCAATCAATCAATCAATCAATCAATCAATCAGTCAATCAATCAATCAATTGGTGTAGTGGTATAGAGTGTGGACTCATAGCACAGGGTTGTGAGTTTGAGTCTGACACGTGTCACAATAAAAACACCATTGGTGAGGCAGGCTAAGGAAGACCACCTCAAAGAATCCACTTCCCTTGAAAGAACTTGGAGCCCTGACTCTGGTTTCTGCTCCGCTCGAAATCATATGCTACGTGGTAGGTACAGCTTGTTGCATGAAAGCAGATCATTCTGTATGTGTAGTTATTTTCCTGTGAAGAGACTGGGATCTGTATCTTTCATTTCGGCCAAGGTTGGATTCGAGTGTGTTATACAGGCTCAACCGAAATGAATTCGTGCAAATGCTCTGACATGTTTCCTACCTATTCCATTTCACAGACAAACGCACTGGCACTGGAGGCGGCAGTGGCTCTGGGTCTGGTTCAGGTAGTGGTTCAGGCAGTGGCTCATTAGCTGGCTCAGGAAGACTGGATATTGAAGGTGTCGATGTTGAAGTCGAGACTGGAAGAGGCATCTCACCCGTGCCCCGACCAGTTCGCCCCACAAGGGTTCCCAACAGGGGTAAGGAGATTTCTGGTTCAGGAGAAGGTAATTCAGCTTTTACTGAAGTTCACTGGGACTTTCTACTGCCAGTTCTCTGTCTGTATAGCAGCTATACCAACTACGCCATAACAGTAGTTGTAGAATAACGATTGACGGAAACTTCAGCTTGTCTCCGCTCTCATGCCCTGCTATGGCGTAGTTGGTATAGTGGTATCAGCTCATTTCTATTTTGTTGAATACCCCAGGATCGAGTCACACTCATTTCCATGTCTTTATGTTCTCTATTTTCCTAGCAAATATTAATGCGGTAATTGGTACAAACCGAGAGGTACAATTCACCGATTAATGGTGCTTGCTACCCTACCTTACAATGCCGTGAAACAGAATGGCTCGAGTGAAGCGCGAGAATAAACTTTCTAGTACAGGGATGTAATTCTGATGGATAGGAAGGATCCTTCATGCTGATGATGATTATTATGATTATGATTATGATTGTGATTATGATGATTATGATGACAATTAGGATGATTATGATGACAATTAGGATGATGATTATGGTTCTTGGAGACAAGAGAACGTATTCCCAACTGGGAATAAAAGCTAATAGATAGATAGATAGATAGATAGATAGATAGATAGATAGATAGATAGATAGATAGATAGATAGATAGATAGATAGATAGATAGATAGATAGATAGATAGATAGATAGATAGATAGATAGATAGATAGATAGATAGATAGATAGATAGATAGATAGATAGATAGATAGATAGATAGATAGATAGATAGATAGATAGATAGATAGATAGATAGATAGATAGATAGATAGATAGATAGATAGATAGATAGATAGATAGATAGATAGATAGATAGGCATAGATAACCTACTTGATTTTAGGACATTGTTGCATTCTATTTTCATATTTCACCAAAATTTTACAGCTTCTTCTGTCGCTTCTTCTGAGTTATGTTCGTATCATATTTCCTTGTCCAAGTGCATTTCTCCTACATCATTCTTGATTAACTTTTTGTCTTTTTGTTTTTCAAAGGAAGTGGAGCATCGAGGTTTGACAATAACGAACCAGGGGACAGCAGTGGAAGCGGGGCCATTGGATCTGGAGATATTGACGTGGAAGTTGAAGGGCCAAGGGGGCGTCGTAGATTAAAAAATTTGCCACCTGACATGAACAAAGAGATCAGGGAAGAAGACAGATTGAGTTAAAATGGTTGTAAATCAAACTTATATACTTTCGGTTAGTGATAAAATCATATGCTAAGATCATTCGGGCCTGGAAGGAGAAAGGAGCGCGGGAAGCGGGAAGCGGGAAGCGGGAAGCGGGAAGCGGGAGATTTGGCGTTGGATCGCGCGAGGCTTTCGGGCCTGGGATCGTAAACGCGCTGAAGAAAGTGTGAAACTTGCTGACGATGATGGTTCCTGACCCCTGGTGATTTCCTGCAAGGCAGAAAGTAGTATTGGGTGTTTGTGGGCCTTCCTCGGGGCGTAGGGTAGCACGTCCCAACGGCTAGCGACATTAGCAACCCGATTCCCGCAGTCTTCTCCTTTTGTACCAAAGTGAAAGTGGGGTGCAGCAGGTCGTTGTTTCCGACCCTAGACGAAATTGGTGAACAAGAAAACCGAAAAACAGCATCTTCATGCCAGACAATTGAGGTACAGCTCGACCAATGGACATAGTCTGAATCTCTGAATCTCATTGATACTAATCTTCTTCATTGAGTCTTTCCCTCAAATGTGCTTTGAGGGAAAGTGGTTGCAGAATCGGTTACGAGCCGACAAAAATGAGTCGAGATCACTTTTGGCGGTCGATATCCATGGACACCAACGTGGAGGTTTCTGCATTGTCCCCGTTTGTACTAATCAAAGAACTGATAAAAGAATGAATAAATGAATGAATGAATGAATAAATGAATGAATAAATGAATGAATGAATGAATGAATGAATGAATGAATGAATGAAAAAAATGAAGGCATGAATGAATGAATGAATGAATGAATGAATGAAAAAAATGAAGGCATGAATTCTAGAATTTGCAAGATTCGAAGAAAGCTCACATTCACCACATTCTCAGCTTGATGAACACGAACGATAATGAATCAATATCAATCTAGAAAATAGCAACGTTTCAGAAATGAAGTAGGCATTGTGATTTTAGATCAAAATACGTAGGAATCAGCAGCATTGCTCAGCACTAGTGGCTAACACGTGACAATGCAAAGAGAGAGCATTTTAGAATGCTGCCCTTGTAATACTGCCCCCGTAATACCGTCCCCGTAATACTGCCCCCGTAATACTGCCCCAGTCATAATGTCCCCGTTTGCTCTCACTTCTTCAGAAACGAAACGAAACGGTGTTTCTATGTAGACGAGTGTATTTCAGGGCTGTAGTGCACCTCTCTTCTGTGTCATACGTAGGGCTTTGCTCATCTGATAGGATTTATTTGCACTTGTATATCTTTATTATGCAGTAGTCAGTATTTTAGACACCTGAGACGATTCAGTCTTTCTTTGAGTGTATCTCCTGCATTACGATAATTCAAATGAACAGCTTCAATTATTGTAGGAGTGTATTCCATTCAGCGCTGCTGGTTTACGAGGGGCCTTTCATCTAACAAATGATTTAACAACATGACGATATATAAGAATTAAAATACAAGTGTTGTTAATGATACTAGTCCCAAAGCAAGGTAAAGCATGAAAATCCAAAGTCATTCAAAGTGGAATGAATGAATGTGGACTGAGACCAACGGTCGTGCAGTCTTCAGAAAAGCTCTTTGAGATTCAGAAAATAGCCTAACGGAGCAAAGAAATGTATTTATGAAGGAGGAAAGATCCTACTCAAATAAGAAATATCTTCAATAGCAATCTTACAGAACTAGGTTGCATACTCGATTTCAAGCTTAGCTTTAGATCCTTCCTCTAATTGTGACCACACCTCCGGATTCCCAAGCCTGGAATTACAGAGAGCTGGCGACTCTCCGCCACTCTACGTAAGTAAAGGTTCAGCTGAGGGTGGATTCGAACCACTGAAAATAGGATGAAAAGGCAATGATCTTACCACTGAGCTATCCTGGAATCCTAATTCCTCACAATGCTGTGGCTCATGATGGCTCCATCCAGCGTGGTTCGTCCCAACGCTCGTCTCGATTAAGGGAATCAACTTCCCTTAGCATCCGTTCGGAATTACTTAAATGTTCACCTAGTTGAAAGCAACAACTAAACTAATCACAGTTTTTTTTACCGAACATGGCATTTTACAAACGCAAACTACTCATTACAGGACAAAAACAATATGCTTGACAATCCTACAACGTGCCATGGCGTAGTGGTTAAGCATGCGGACTCACAATACAGGGCTTGTCAGATCGATTCCTCCATGTGCCACTTTTAAAATGCCATTGGTGAGGAAGGCAACGGGAAACCACCTCATGAATTCCACTTATAATAGAAAAAACTCAGAGCCCTGTTTCTGGCTTCTGCTACGCTCGCAATCGAGTATGCAACACAGTTTTATCCTGCAAGGACAAGACCATGGACTGCAAGATGCCATGAAAAGTCCGCAGCCATGAACACAGAGAACTCGTAACTGAACAAATTTAAGTATACTGAATTATCCCAAATGCATATGAATTATCTCCTATCAATTCATATTGAGGTTCGCTTCGTGTTGTGTCGGGATAGCTCAGGGCAGTTAGGTCTTGGAGGTCTTGGAGGTCTTGTCACTAGAAGGGTAAACTGTCGTTAAAATGGATTGAGTGAGGCCTTGACGTCCAATGAGCCTAACCTCCAACATGAAACAAATCTACGTGCGATATCACAATCACACACAATTCAAACATAATGTGATTAAGTCAGATGTCTGTCTTGAGGCAAAAGAAAATCCAACCTTGAAGCAATCGAGAATCCTCGCTGATTTTCTTCTAAGAAGGCTTAAATCCTATTGTTATCAGCCATAATACAGGACGCTTCAGTGAGGTAAACAAACCGTGCATGAAGTGATAGTTGGTGCTGTGGTTAGAGCACGTGCCTACCATCCTTGGAGGGCAGTGGTTGCAGCGATCACCAGTGCATGATTTTGGAAGTCCTGGAACTACCCACCCGGAAGCATGTGGATACCAGGTCTTTAGATGACTGCGCTACCTTGCCCAGGATATTGCCTCGTTAGCAGGAAGCCAGCGCAGCTAGAACCTCCGATGAAGTCGACTGGGTTGGCAAATGTGAGAGAAGGTGGAGGGACTGCGTCAGCGAGGACATGAATACAACAGAGGTGGCGCCAGAGGGAGCAAGGGGCAACACCCATCGTCGGGGAGCACCAGCCCCCTCCCCCATCGGGGAAAAAGTTGAATCTGTGACCAATCGTTAACGCAAGCTTCTGTGAATTAGAAATCCAGCCCCCTTGCTGGGTAACTTAGCCCCCTTGTCGGAAAAATCCTGGTGACACTCATGGAAGACTGGAAGTGAGGGGAGAGGATGCAAAGGATAAAAAAGACGTGTAAGGGATTGAAAGTAGCGGTAACCCCAGCCATGGGAAGTAAATCCGAAGAAGAAGAAGAAGAAGAAGAAGAAGAAGAAGAATAAGAAGATGATCTGACTTTAATTTGGAGGTCAGGAACAACAACCAATTTTTGGAATCCTATTTCATGGCACAGAAAGCATAAAAAAAGTCAAAGTTCTTCCCTCACCATTTTTGGTGAATGAGGTGGCGCCCATCTCCATTTCATTAGCCCTTGGGCCACACAGGTGTGCAGGCACAGTGAATGCTAAAATTGGGTGCTGGCTATCTGGTAGCACTGTGTGTTGCACTAACATGCTCTTTCCCAAAGTGCTGAAAGCTAAGCAGGGAAGTAGCATGTGCAATTTTTCAAGTCTTGGGGGTGATTTGAGAGGGTATTGAGCCCCTACCTACCGCGTTCAAAGCGAATATTCTACCACTGGTCCACGGACGCGGTCAGCGGAGGGCATGCAAGATTCAATTAATCTTTTTTAAAGAGGAAAGAATATCTTCGAGCGCGTTGCGTAAATCATCCAGATGTGTTCTCAACGCATTTTTAACCTTTAGTGTCAAGAATTGAGAACGATAGCGGTAAACATTAAAATGTTTAAAACCACAAAATATTCTAAACTGTTCATCGATGAAAGAAAAGGTTCAGACTTGCGATTGGTAGATAATTTTTTTATTGAGTTGTGTTGAGGCAAGGCCATGGTGGCCTATATAGAGCCCTAACAATGGAAGAAACAATAAAGCGAAAGGCTAAAGAGAGAGAGAGATAAGATCGTGTTTATTGATTTTAGATTTGAAACAGGTAAGTGGTGGGATTTGGAAAGGGAAGACATTTGTAACTAGATTATAAGACATGTCTTTTTAGTGATGGCCATGGTGGCCTATACAAAGCCCCAACAATGGAAGAAAAAGGAAAGCGAAAGGCTAAGAGGAGAGAGAGAGCAGACCAAGTTTATTTATCTTTAATTTGGAAAGTGGCAAGTTGTAGGATTCAGGAAAGGAAGAGAGGAAGACTTTCCATGAATTGCATGCTCTTAGGATGAACGATGATTTATGGGATAGAGTTCGTAGGGTAGGTCGTGAAACTTGGAAGGGGTAGCAATGAGTTAATGTGAATAATTAATAATAAGGGTAACACCAAAACGGTAATTGTTTTTCAGTTCTGTCATGAAGTAATTCGATTCGATTCTATCGTTACCGCTGATATTCAAATTAGTTGTTCACCTGAGAAACCGTAAAGAAATTAAGTGGACTCCAGTCCATAAAGTGGAGTTAGGTGGTCAAACAGGCGGACTCATGACACAGAGGTTGCGGGCTCGAATCCTTCAAGCTACTGATTCTTAACATTATCGGCTATGAAGGCAACGTGGCATCAAATCATGAAAATACGCTTTTTAGCTATTCTTCATTGAGTCTTTGCCAGGAAGGCAAGTGGCTGCAGAATCGGTTACGAGCCGGATAACTTGAGTTCATTACCGGCGAAATTTCTTTCGAGAGTTGAGATCACTTTCGTCGGTCGATAACACCAACAGGGAGGGCTTTGCATTGTCCCATACCCTTGCTAAAACCTATTGGTGAGGAAAGCTCGTAGACTTTTATCTGGTTTTACTAAGCTTGAAACGGAGGATGCTATCCTGTTTCTGCCGAAATGAATGGTGTTTTTGTTCGAATTCACGGCCCATCCAGCCACAATGCATCGATCACAAAACGATTCCATTCATCAAAGATGAAAGGAGTCCAGGGCCAACTTTGCAATTTTCCCACAGAGGTTGAAAAACATTGCAGCAGGGAATTTGTGAATGATATTCAGATGATGACAAAGCTCTGTACAGAGGGATATGGTTGTTACTGGCCATTGAATCATAATCATCTGACATTACTGTATTCAATGAAAGTTTGCCTAGGATAATCGTATTATGGTCGCAAGGATTTCTGCTGCTGTGACGTCCATGAATATGTGAACGATTGAGAGCATTGGAAATCTCTTTTAGGTAACAGACTTACTCAGTATTCCGTGTGCAAAGTATTATCCTACCTTATCAGGCTTTATCATAAAAACAGTTCACTCATTTTCGGTGGCCTTTCACTTCTAAGCCCTTGTTATCTATTATGATCTGAATTCAGGTCAAGAGGTAAGACCTATATCGCATCATAAGGCGAATCGTGGGGCAGGATTCAGTGGCATTTGAGCTGGTATTCGCAAGTGTGGACTGCTCTTGAGGAGGTAAGGAGAACCAAATATGGTTGGGCTACCAGGAAGGTTGGAGCCATTGGCCTTACAAGAGAGGAACGGTATGAGTTTTGGCTGATATCTTAACCATGTTAATCGCGTGTGTTTGCACTTGGGATTCAATTAGAGCAAAACTCAGATCAATAATTCTAAAGTAAACGTGGTTGCGCGTGTGCAGTGCATTCCGTTAATGTCAGAATTCTAATCAAAGTGCTCAATCGTGAGCAGTGATTGATAACCACAAACGTGGCACGAAGACCATGGAGGAAGCCAACCAGAATTGCAATGAACCTGCTGAAAGGAGTTGTCCAAGCCTTCTGAACAAACTTAGACACGCGAACAATCAAGGCAGCAACACATCGCCACATACCCTCGAAGGGGAGATTGAGGCCCTGCTTGCGAGTTACAATGCTTCCAAGGAAGAGATAGATCGATTGGAGATGAGAAACATCGACCTTTTAAGTAGGGACATCGAGTTGAACAGCAAATGCGTTCGCTGTCAGATGAAGGTCGCTTCTATGGAAAACATAGTCAAAGAACAGGAGGCACAACTCCGATTTAAAAATGACGAGGTGTGCAACCTACGAGTAATTTTAGAGCAGCGAATTGAAGAGGAGAATCGAGAGATTATGCGAAGGGATATCAAAGAATATGAACTGACTGCCAAACTGGCCAATAGGGAGGAGATCTTGAACGAAGCAGAGACTCTAATCGCTGAGAAAGAGGCCTTGATAGAAAATTTAGAAAGTAGTCTACACCAACTGACAGAAGAAGTTCTTAAGGCTAATGAGTTCATTGATAAGCAAAATTCTGAGCTCAATGACTCAGAGACGACAATTGAGAGGCTTTTTAAACGAATTGATGACTTAGGCCATGAAAATGGGGCACTGGTTTCAAAAATGCAAGCCACAGAGGAAGAACGTTGTGTTCCGAATCGATGTTTGAATGATTGTAATAAAAGTCTGGAAAACAATGACGGCAAAGCAGTGGATCTTCAAATGCAAAATATCGAACTGATGATTCAGGATTTAAGTAAAAAAATCAACAACTACAAGTCGAAACTCGAGAGCATTAATGATGCTCTTCTTGACATTGGTAGTGAAGGTGACAGCCTAACTTTGAGAATATCATCCATTCTGAGCGAGGCTGTCTCTGAAAGGAATGGCAATGGTAAAACGAACAGATTAGAGTGTGAGAAGGGACTGAGCTCAAACGAAACGACATTGAATGGTGTCCATGCATCTAGACCGTTATGGCCAGAGCTTAATGCCAATTGGTCATTCATCAAAGACAAGGACATTAAGAGAGAAGAATTTGATGATAACGAAGCGGGGAGCCAACAAGGCCAGATATCTGAGAATCCATCTGAAAAACAAGATTCTAGAATGGTAGATGAAGGACCGGACAATGCAAATGTAACCGCGGTTTCACAAGCCTTTTCACAATGTAACAATCACACAGATATCAGAAAAGGCTGTGGGTGCTTTTTCGGCAACCACAAAGACTCGTATGGAATTTCCAAAGCTCACAATAAGATTATACTGGACGAAGTTGATATTCCAGTGGAGAAGGATCTTGGAAGCGATCTCAAGGGCGAAGCGAACCGGCCAAGGGAAGCTAGAGACATGGAAGGCATTGACATAGATGTGAATGCAAACCCCCTTGAAAAGCCAGAGGTAACTGAACAGGGTTCAGCTGGTGTATTGACGCTGAGTGGAGATCATTCGATGAATCGTGCAGACGGTAAAGGGGACAGCGGCGAGGAAGCAGAGGAACTTTTCCAAAACGAGCAAGATGGAAAAGATTTATCAGTTAAGACAATACAGTTGAGTATCGAGTCTGGTTTCGGAAGTTTGTCTTCGGTCAATGCAAATGTTGATGTCAGTGGGGGACATGGTGCAGAGCTAGATGCTTTGAAGATCGAAGATAGCAAAGTCGATTCTATTCAAGCGACTGAACGCGATGGCGCTGAGATATCTTGCGTGCAAGAAAGCGTATCCAATGATGACCGCAGCGCAACCAATAACGAGAACAAAGACCATGGCAATTATAACATATGCTTGAAAGATGAGGTCCAGGGTATTAAATTATCCAGCCACGTTCCGACATTAAATGTGTCAAGCAACAGGGGTGACAATGATGTTATTAGTCCTTTACAGGAAGAACAGTCTGAGAAGTCACTCAACAGAGAGATGCTGAATGCAGAATCTCCAGCGCGAGCAATGGTAAGTGATGATAGCGATAGCGACATGGAAGACTTACAGTACAGTGGAATACAGATCAGCGTAGACAAGAAACGCTCTGTAGTTGGGAGAGTTGAAGGATTGGGAGAGTCAGAGATGGCACCGGTGGAAAGTGCAGAAGCTAACGTAAGAAAGTCAGCAAATATTGACTATCAGTTGAGCGACGACAAAGTAGAGGCATCAGATGAAATAATCAAAGAACAAGTTGTGCTGACTGAAAAGAGTGTTGGTGTAGATGATCGGCATTTGATTGAAAGGCCACCAATGCCAGCATTTTCGACGCTCCACTTAGATGCAATGACCTCAATCGACCAGTCGAAAACCTCCGAGGTTATCCACAAAGGCGATCCAACAAGCACGACTATGCAAGCCGTTGATCCACCAATGCCACATTTATCCGCAACAGTACCAGATGTATCTGTACCAACGATCGATGTTCCACAAGTTGAAGCTCCATCAATGCAAGATGTATCCACAACTGTGCCAGATGTATCCGCAACTGTGCCAGATGCATCTGTACCAACAGTCGATGTTTTACAAGTTGAAGCTCCATCAATGCCAGATGTATCAACAACTGTGCCAGATGTATCTGTACCAACAGTCGATGTCCCACAAGTTGAAGCTCCATCAATGCCAGATGTATCCACAACTGTGCCAGGTGTATCTGTACCAACAGTCGATGTTCCACAAGTTGAAGCTCCATCAATGCCAGATGTATCCACAACTGTGCCAGGTGCATCTGTACCAACATTTGATGTTCCGCACGTTGAAGCTCCATCAATGCCAGATGTATCCACAACTGTGCCAGGTGCATATCTACCGACAGCCAATGTTCCACAGGTTGAAGCTCCATCAATGCAAGATGTATCCGCAAGCATACCAGATGTATCTGTACCAACGATCGATGCTCCCAAAGTTGAAGCTCCATCAATGCCAGATGTATCCACAACTGTGCCAGATGTATCTGTACCAACAGTCGATGTCCCACAAGTTGAAGCTCCATCAATGCCAGATGTATCCACAACTGTGCCAGGTGCATCTGTACCAACAGTCGATGTTCCACAAGTTGAAGCTCCATCAATGCCAGATGTATCCACAACTGTGCCAGATGTATCTGTACCAACAGTCGATGTTCCACAAGTTGAAGCTCCATCAATGCCAGATGTATCCACAACTGTGCCAGGTGCATCTGTACCAACAGTTGATGTTCCGCACGTTGAAGCTCCATCAATGCCAGATGTATCCACAACTGTGCCAGGTGCATATCTACCAACAGCCAATGTTCCACAGGTTGAAGCTCCATCAATGCAAGATGTATCCGCAAGCATACCAGATGTATCTGTACCAACGATCGATGCTCCCAAAGTTGAAGCTCCATCAATGCCAGATGTATCCACAACTGTGCCAGGTGCATCTGTACCAACAGTCGATGTTCCACAAGTTGAAGCTCCATCAATGCCAGATGTATCAACAACTGTGCCAGATGTATCTGTACCAACAGTCGATGTCCCACAAGTTGAAGCTCCATCAATGCCAGATGTATCCACAACTGTGCCAGGTGTATCTGTACCAACAGTCGATGTTCCACAAGTTGAAGCTCCATCAATGCCAGATGTATCCACAACTGTGCCAGGTGCATCTGTACCAACATTTGATGTTCCGCACGTTGAAGCTCCATCAATGCCAGATGTATCCACAACTGTGCCAGGTGCATATCTACCGACAGCCAATGTTCCACAGGTTGAAGCTCCATCAATGCAAGATGTATCCGCAAGCATACCAGATGTATCTGTACCAACGATCGATGCTCCCAAAGTTGAAGCTCCATCAATGCCAGATGTATCCACAACTGTGCCAGGTGCATCTGTACCAACAGTCGATGTTCCACAAGTTGAAGCTCCATCAATGCCAGATGTATCCACAACTGTGCCAGATGTATCTGTACCAACAGTCGATGTCCCAAAAGTTGAAGCTCCATCAATGCCAGATGTATCCACAACTGTGCCAGGTGCATCTGTACGAACAGTCGATGTTCCACAAGTTGAAGCTCCATCAATGCCAGATTTATCCACAACTGTGCCAGGTGTATTTGTACCAACAGTCGACGTCCCACAAGTTGAAGCTCCATCCATGCCAGATGTATCCACAACTGTGCCAGGTGCATCTGTACCAACAGTCGATGTCCCACAAGTTGAGGCTTCATCCATGCAAGATGTTACCGTAGCTGTGCCAGATGTATCTGTACCAACAGTCGATGTCCCACAAGTTGAAGCTCCATCAATGGCAGATGTATCCGCAAGCATACAAGATGTATCTGTACCAACGATTGATGCTCCAAAAGTTGAAGCTCCATCAATGCCAGATGTATCCACAACTGTGCCAGGTGAATCTGTAACAATAGTCGATGTTCCACAAGTTGAAGCTCCATCAATGCCAGATGTATCCGCAACTGTGCCAGGTGTATCTGTACCAATGATCGATGTTCCACAAGTTGAAGCTCCATCAATGCCAGATGTATCCACAACTGTGCCAGATGTATCTGTGCCAACAGTCGATGTTCCACAAGTTGAAGCTCCATCAATGCCAGATGTATCCACAACTGTGCCAGGTGTATCCGCAACTGTGCCAGATGTATCTGTGCCAACAGTCGATGTTCCACAAGTTGAAGCTCCATCAATGCCAGATGTATCCACAACTGTGCCAGATGTATCTGTGCCAACAGTCGATGTTCCACAAGTTGAAGCTCCATCAATGCCAGATGTATCCACAACTGTGCCAGATGTATCCGCAACTGTGCCAGATGCATCTGTACCAACAGTCGATGTTCCACAAGTTGAAGCTCCATCAATGCCAGATGTATCCACAACTGTGCCAGGTGTATCTGTACCAACAGTCGATGCTCCACAAGTTGAAGCTCCATCAATGCCAGATGTATCCACAACTGTGCCAGATGTATCTGTACCAACGATCGATGTTCCACAAGTTGAAGCTCCATCAATGCCAGATGTATCCACAACTGTGCCAGATGTATCTGTACCAACAATCGATGTTCCACAAGTTGAAGCTCCATCAATGCCAGATGTATCCACAACTGTGCCAGGTGTATCTGTACCAACGATCGATGTTCCGCAAGTTGAAGCTCCATCAATGCAAGATGTTTACGTAGGTGTGCCAGATGTATCTGTGCCAACAGTCGATGTTCCACAAGTTGAAGCTCCATCAATGCCAGATGTATCCACAACTGTGCCAGGTGTATCTGTACAAACAGTCGATGCTCCACAAGTTGAAGCTCCATCAATGCAAGATGTTTCCGTAGCTGTGCCAGATGTATCTGTGCCAACAATCGATGTTCCACAAGTTGAAGCTCCATCAATGCCAGATGTATCCACAACTGTGCCAGGTGTATCTGTACAAACAGTCGATGCTCCACAAGTTGAAGCTCCATCAATGCAAGATGTTTCCGTAGCTGTGCCAGATGTATCTGTGCCAACAGTCGATGTTCCACAAGTTGAAGCTCCATCAATGCCAGATGTATCAACAACTGTGCCAGATGTATCTGTACCAACAGTCGATGTCCCACAAGTTGAAGCTCCATCAATGCCAGATGTATCCACAACTGTGCCAGGTGTATCTGTACCAACAGTCGATGTTCCACAAGTTGAAGCTCCATCAATGCCAGATGTATCCACAACTGTGCCAGGTGCATCTGTACCAACATTTGATGTTCCGCACGTTGAAGCTCCATCAATGCCAGATGTATCCACAACTGTGCCAGGTGCATATCTACCGACAGCCAATGTTCCACAGGTTGAAGCTCCATCAATGCAAGATGTATCCGCAAGCATACCAGATGTATCTGTACCAACGATCGATGCTCCCAAAGTTGAAGCTCCATCAATGCCAGATGTATCCACAACTGTGCCAGGTGCATCTGTACCAACAGTCGATGTTCCACAAGTTGAAGCTCCATCAATGCCAGATGTATCCACAACTGTGCCAGATGTATCTGTACCAACAGTCGATGTCCCAAAAGTTGAAGCTCCATCAATGCCAGATGTATCCACAACTGTGCCAGATGTATCTGCACCAACAGTCGATATCCCACAAGTTGAAGCTCCATCAATGCCAGATGTATCCACAACTGTGCCAGGTGTATCTGTACCAATGATCGATGTTCCACAAGTTGAAGCTCCATCAATGCAAGATGTTTCCGTAGCTGTGCCAGATGTATCTGTGCCAACAGTCGATGTTCCACAAGTTGAAGCTCCATCAATGCCAGATGTATCCACAACTGTGCCAGGTGCATCTGTACGAACAGTCGATGTTCCACAAGTTGAAGCTCCATCAATGCCAGATTTATCCACAACTGTGCCAGGTGTATTTGTACCAACAGTCGACGTCCCACAAGTTGAAGCTCCATCCATGCCAGATGTATCCACAACTGTGCCAGGTGCATCTGTACCAACAGTCGATGTCCCACAAGTTGAGGCTTCATCCATGCAAGATGTTACCGTAGCTGTGCCAGATGTATCTGTACCAACAGTCGATGTCCCACAAGTTGAAGCTCCATCAATGGCAGATGTATCCGCAAGCATACAAGATGTATCTGTACCAACGATTGATGCTCCAAAAGTTGAAGCTCCATCAATGCCAGATGTATCCACAACTGTGCCAGGTGAATCTGTAACAATAGTCGATGTTCCACAAGTTGAAGCTCCATCAATGCCAGATGTATCCGCAACTGTGCCAGGTGTATCTGTACCAATGATCGATGTTCCACAAGTTGAAGCTCCATCAATGCCAGATGTATCCACAACTGTGCCAGATGTATCTGTGCCAACAGTCGATGTTCCACAAGTTGAAGCTCCATCAATGCCAGATGTATCCACAACTGTGCCAGGTGTATCCGCAACTGTGCCAGATGTATCTGTGCCAACAGTCGATGTTCCACAAGTTGAAGCTCCATCAATGCCAGATGTATCCACAACTGTGCCAGATGTATCTGTGCCAACAGTCGATGTTCCACAAGTTGAAGCTCCATCAATGCCAGATGTATCCACAACTGTGCCAGATGTATCCGCAACTGTGCCAGATGCATCTGTACCAACAGTCGATGTTCCACAAGTTGAAGCTCCATCAATGCCAGATGTATCCACAACTGTGCCAGGTGTATCTGTACCAACAGTCGATGCTCCACAAGTTGAAGCTCCATCAATGCCAGATGTATCCACAACTGTGCCAGATGTATCTGTACCAACGATCGATGTTCCACAAGTTGAAGCTCCATCAATGCCAGATGTATCCACAACTGTGCCAGATGTATCTGTACCAACAATCGATGTTCCACAAGTTGAAGCTCCATCAATGCCAGATGTATCCACAACTGTGCCAGGTGTATCTGTACCAACGATCGATGTTCCGCAAGTTGAAGCTCCATCAATGCAAGATGTTTACGTAGGTGTGCCAGATGTATCTGTGCCAACAGTCGATGTTCCACAAGTTGAAGCTCCATCAATGCCAGATGTATCCACAACTGTGCCAGGTGTATCTGTACAAACAGTCGATGCTCCACAAGTTGAAGCTCCATCAATGCAAGATGTTTCCGTAGCTGTGCCAGATGTATCTGTGCCAACAATCGATGTTCCACAAGTTGAAGCTCCATCAATGCCAGATGTATCCACAACTGTGCCAGGTGTATCTGTACAAACAGTCGATGCTCCACAAGTTGAAGCTCCATCAATGCAAGATGTTTCCGTAGCTGTGCCAGATGTATCTGTGCCAACAGTCGATGTTCCACAAGTTGAAGCTCCATCAATGCCAGATGTATCCACATCTGTGCCAGATGTGCCTGTAGCAACGATCGATGTCCCACAAGTTGAAGCTTCATCAATGCAAGATGTTTCTGTAGCTGTGCCAGAGGTATCCACAACTGTGCCAGATGTGCCTGTAGCAACGATCGATGTTCCACAAGTTGAGGCTGCATCTATGCCAGATGTATCTGTACCAGTAGTGGATGTTCCACAAGTTGAAGCTCCGTCAATGCTAGATGTATCGGCAACTGTGCCAGTTGCATCTGTATCAACAGTCAATGTTCCACAGGTTGAAGCTGTTTCCATACCAGATGCATCTGCATCAATAGCAGGAATACCTGACTTTGATGCTCCATCAATGCCAGAGGTGTCTGCAGTAGCCATTGATCTGCCACAGACTGAAGCTTCAGTAGCGTTTCCAGGGGGTGAGGATATCGATTCAGGCTCAGACACCTTCAGTATGATGATTGATAGCCCCAAAAGATCTTCAGTTGAAATTCCATCAAATCTGGTATCCAGCCTTATCAAGGAGAACATGGATCTACGAATTAAGATGGACCAGATACAGCCTGAAAGAGTTCGAATCGAGAAGGAAGTTGACGATGAGAGCTCTAGTAACGGTGCTGAGCTGCGGCTGAAGAAGGAACTTGACACTGTTGTCGCGGAGAAACTGCTTTTGCTAGACCAGATAGAGGCTTTGAAAGGCGTCATGCTCGATTTGGATGAGAGATACAAGGAAGAGACGGCAGAACTCGAAGCATCCAACAACCAATTGAAGCTAAAAATCGAGTATCTGAGAAAACAGCTCTCGTTGAAAGAAGAAGCCATTGCTGCTTCAATAGAGAGAGAGAATTACCTCGTGTCTGCAAGTGAAAAGGCAAGAAAAGAAATTTCATTATTAGAGGCGAAGCTTGGCAAAGCTGATTCAGTAAATGGACTCAGCGAATGCGAAAAGTGTCTCGAATTAAGTAAGCAACTGGATGCAAAGGAGAGAGAGGTGATCCAGCTCAAAGCTCAGGTTGAATCCTGGCAAGGCCCATCAGCTTCATCCCGTCCAGGGCCTGATTCTTCTATACATCTGGAAGAGCTTGATGAGTCATATGGGGCCAAAGAGCCAATTAGCCCGGCTGCAGCTGCCAAGAACAAGAAGAAAAAGAGACGATACGCATTGTTCTGCTCATGAGGTATTTCCTTTTTCTTTTTCAGTTCATCTTACAATGATCAAGCTTCCATTCCTTTAGCACATAACATCTCCATATTACATTCACTTACAAATGGGGAATAGTAGTTAGAAAGGACATGCAAATCTATAACGATCAAGGACAATCCTAGTCTCAGCTGCTTTTGAATGGATTAAACGGAGAATCTCCTCGCTTTGTCTGAAGAAATTTGCCTCTTGATGACGTGGCCTAATTCAAACTCTGCTTTAAATGTGTAACATACCTGATTATGGACTTAGCAGAAACCAGGGGCAGAGCTTCTAGATCGTTCGTAGGAAAGTGGATTAATTGAGATGAACTGTTCTTTCCAAGATAAACTACTTCGCCATCACGATTCTGTGTCTAGCAGAAACCAGATGCAGGGTGTAGGTTATTTCGCGAAGTGGTTTACTTTTGCAGTGTTTGCTTTTTGTGTTTGTGCTGTAAACCGTGTAGCATCCCGAACAATGAATTGTTAGAACTATACACTCAGCATTAATAAACAAGCAGCGTGGAAGTGCTTCAGACATGCAATGCAATGCCGACGTAAGCAATACCATCATCACCATAGTTCGGCGGGTTTTGCCGGGATCAAAAGTTTAATTCTAATAATGATAAATTATATTTTGACAGTTTGACCTGTTCAGACGTAAAATTATCTGTTATCATTCAAGGACCTGTAATCTTACCTATTGACAATAGATGTGGTTAAAATCAAGGTAAAAAGCAGAATAAAATGAATAATGTACAATCAAAGAATAAGAATTTATTGGAGCCAAAAACGCTTTTTCTTGGGCATCTAGAGAGACTTCGATGTTCATTCAAAAGTTTTGTCATTCAACAAGTTTCTCCACACTTCTCTGTCACTGCCTGCTTCGATGATTTCTTCAATTTCCAATCCTGGCAGGTCTTCACGGGATTCTTTGATATGCAGTAAGCCTGTTTATTTCCCTGTCCAATTCGAAGAGTCTCTGAAGATTGCTACAAGATCAAGTCTTTTACAGCATGGTACCGTCCAGTGCACATTATGCAGTGGCCAATGAATTGGAGACGTTGAGTACTTATCACAGATGTCGCTTGCGGTATTTCTCCGTAGATCTCCGCTAGTGTCTGTCTTGTGGTCCTTATAACTCCAACCACGTGCCGTCCGCAGGAGCCTGGTGTAACAGCCATTGATTATCTTCTTGGGGGTTTTAGTGAGCGTCCGTGAGCTGTGCCATGTAGAAGAAGAAGCACAGATTCTATGCAAGCTCTGAACATCCGGAGTTTCACTCAAAAGCTGTATCTGAAGCAATATATAATAATAATAATTACTTTATTATCATTATCATTATTATTATGGACCTTCTTTCCTACTAACAGTCTCCTTGCAACCTTTAATTCTTCTCATTAAATTTTTTTCTTGATTTTTTCCATTCGTCATCTTATTATTATATTTTTTCATTCATTTTTTTTATACTAGAAATACCTGTAATTAGGTCAGCCGAATACAAATTACCTATTACTAGAGAGATTTGTATTTGTATGTTTAGCTTATATATCAAAATGAAGTTTTAAAACTATTATTATTATTATATCACATAATAAGCAATATAATGGCCATGTAACATGATGCTTTATCGAAATTAGCAAATGATCAATGCTCTGTCGTGAGGAACTCAATTCAAGAACATGACGTGGCATTCTTGAAAAACGTAGCCGTCTAGTGCATAACGGGTACCCGTGTAGTATTTCAACTACGCATCTTAACCGAACATACACATGGGTACCTATGTCGTTACTTTGACCAATCAGATCGGTATAGGGATTGTCATGTGGAAGCTCCGCTCTCTCAGAAAAAGAACAGACAATTTGCATTTTGTGTTCCCATGCTAAAGTCACTACAATTCGGCACCATAAATATGCTTTAAATGTAATAAAAATCCACTCTGTTTCTTTTCAGACATGCAAAGGGAAAAATCGTCTGCCAGTTAGCAGTTAGAAGACCGATTATTCTTATCAAATCGAAGGCGATATACTAGCTCAAGTATCTACGAACCAGCAAGCTATGGTTTGGTTAACCGGCATAGAAGAATAGAGATATGCAGGTACTAGTATATATAGCAATTTAGATTTACTAATACATATAGGAATATATAAAGATATCTATCTTTGCTTTTGACTATTCAGCCAACTTTCTGAAGGCTGTAGTCCAATTCTTTGAGGAAAGATGCAGTTTTGCTGCTTCATAACGAATCTTCACCTATTCAGTTTTCTGACTGATTTAGAATTATGCATGAGTTTATTTTTGATGACGAATGCCTTTTCTATCCCATGCCGAATGCGAATTTCTGATACTCAAAATAAAAACAGTTCAACGATTGGGGATATCTCACGAAATAATTTTAAGATTCGGCAGCAACGTGCGTACATGAATTGAACTAGGATGAGGAGCTCTCTGGATTCTCTCGGGCTCTTAAGAAACATCTTAGACAATATTCTTTGATTCTTTGATGGGTAGTTGACTTGGTGGTCGCAAACCAGGTTGGTCCGTCCTTACACCGAGTGATGGATTCAAATTTCTGCAAAGCATCTGGCTTGATTCCCAACGGGGCAGTTACAAAAATTGCCAATAACCCCTTACCCCCAAACTTGCCCCCGGGAGAACGTAATGGACAGGTTTAATGCACTGATAGAAGTCAGCATTTTCCTGTAAGTTAAGTCAACACTTTTCCTACGCTAAGATCTCTCCTGGCTAGCGGGGTAAGCCTGTAGTTCACTAAATAGGTCTTATATTCACCATCTGTAGCCAAAATCCTTTTGATAATTAGCTTAATAATATATACACATATAAGCATACATACATATTCAAGTGTACGACAGTATCAACAGATGACATATACAAATGAAATTCTGACAATATCAAATGTATCTACTATGTAGGCCTGGATTTTAATTAGTAATGAAATATTATTCTTTAAAAATATGTAAAAATTATGACAAACATTAATTCTTATCGATATCTGTTCTTAAGATATGAATTATCCAGCATTGTATATCCGAATTTGCATCATTTTTACTGTAGGCTTTAGCATTTGGTATATTTTAAGTATACCCCCAATATCTTCATTAGATATTTGTATTCCACTGTTTGCAATAAATAAAAATGAGTAATGATATTGAAGTGTTTTTCAATTCTCGGTTCTTTTCAACTGTATATAAACCACATCGATAGCCCAGGGGGGGGCGTCTGTAGGCTTGATGCGCTGGTTGGATCTGAGGAGATCGCAGACAAGAAACGAGCTTCATGCTTCAAATATAAACATACCAGAATTAATGCATGCATGCTACTGTCTTCCCTTGACGAGTGAACTTGTCGAACTGAACTTGCATCCGGTAAGTAACTGATACTACGGAATTAAAGGAAAGTTTTAAACAGAGCCACACCAGAAACTTTGAAAATTGTACTAGCTTCCTTAGCATTCAACACTTTGGGGAACAATCCACCCACGACGGTAGCATTCGTAGCACTGCCATATGCGTTTGGCGGCAGCGGGTTAAAGAAGCGGAGAATGACTCTCTCTTCCCATTCACCAAGAAAGCGGGGAAGGACTTCGTATTTGCTTGATTAACCAATTAAGATATTGCAATAAACGTAGCACAAACGTAATATGAATTACAAATATGAACATGGTGAAGAGACGAGAAGCAACAAGTGGTGATAAACTCAGCGTTACTTATTGTAAAACGTTGGTAGAGTGCAGGCTTCTTTAGAACGCAGACCTCAGTACTTTTAAGACATCGAATCGGACATAAGATTATCCCTTACAAGCTAGAACATAAAAAAAAATTTCTGGAAGATTTGAATTTCTTAGATGCAGGTGAATCTTATTTCTTCAATGAATGCAGACAATGATCATTTTAAATCGATCCTGATGTAAGGCCACTGTAGAGTTGTGGTCCTTCATGGCACAAGGGAAGCTTTCTCGTTCGGTGACATATAAAGAAAGACACGCCTTTGACCAAACCTCTGAGCAAAACTTTAAATGCTTCCCAGTGCGTTCCCCAAATGATCGGAGACGAATCCAAGCTGATGTTATGCAAGAGGAACGCAGATATTTGCACACAGTGCCTAAGTTTCATCTCTCCCCTGCATAGGTGAACCCCCTCGTACACTCGTACAGTACACCGCAGTTCGACATCAGTTTAGACAAGAATGATGCCTCAAACTCGAATTCAATGCATTGGAAAGGCAACCACCAATAATTATTTGCTTTGCGAGACGAATGGGTAAGAAGACATTTCTTTAGTGTTTCTTGGAGGGTGAAGGGCAGGGTCCTGAACTTATTATGATCGTGCCCCATTGAACGATACAAGCGCCCTTTTAGTGGTAGTACAACCTTTCTCTACTGACCGTCTCAAGGGTGCAAATTCACGATATTTTAAACAAAAGTAACAAGTTGTTTCAACAACGCCGAATGCTGGTCATGCACAAATTGAGACTCAGGATGTCGTTGGCTGAAGAGCTGATAAAAGTTTTGCTTTATTCAATCTAAAGCCCTGGCTATAGTACAACGTTCAACCTGGGTTGAACCTGGGTTAACGCTAACCTAGGTTAGGAATTTTGTTGTGTAAACGCAGTCAACGTGCGTTCAACCCAGGTTAAGCCAGCCCTTCTCCGGAGGTGGGTTGAACCTGGGTTAGATGTTAGAAAATGTAGTGTAAAGGCAAACCCTGGATTGAACCCAGGCTGACGTTCTGATTGGCGCATGCGCTATTCAAGCCATTCATCAAAAACGCCAAAACAGTATTTAGACAAAAGTTATCTTGGAATGGATTTCGCGCAACCACCTCTCCTGTCGTATTCTTCGTCTCATATAGCCAAGCTTCGAAGTCTGACAAACCAACATCGTGACAATCTTCAAAAAAAGCACCTGCTTCGAAGAGGCAATTCCAAACAGCAAATTCTGATCATTTTTACCCGTCATTTTGAAAGCTGCATTTGTGCTCCAATCACCACGAAGCGCATGCGCAGCTACGTAGCCCGGGGTCAACCCAACTTTGCGTTTACAGTGTAAACGAAAGTGGGTTCAGCCCGGGCTGAACCCAAGTTGAGCTTAACCCAGGTGAAAAGTTGCAGTGTAAATAGGGCTCAGTATTTAATATAGCGAGAGCTGGGGGCAATTCTGTTTAAGTTCTATTTTATTCAATTAAGTAAGGAGGGAACCCTCTCAGCTAGAGATGATTGACAAGGGACCCTCAAATTGGGAACTTACGTTACAATATATAATTAGTAAAGGAAACTTAACTAAGATATAAAATAGTAAGAATCAACTAAATCACGTTGTTGAATTACTGAGGATGAAATAAAAATGATATATTAGATAAAAATGCTCAGAGTGTGAAACAGGCGTTGACAATTTATGAGAAGCGGCGTTAGCTAGCTTGAACGCCTCTCATAATTTGCGTCAAATCACGGGAATCACAGTGACACTAAATCACTACCCCCCCCCCCCACAATCACCTGAATCACCTGTTCGGATTCAAACGGTTTGCAAAATCCATCCTGACGACAGCTGAGGGAATGGGCCCCACTGTGGTCCCCCGTGGAGCTATGCCTGGTGTCCATTCATGAGTCGTTAGATTTTAAAGTTACTACAGGTGGAAACTAGAGGAGCTCGCATAGTCTGGAAAGATGGTGAAATCAAACACAGAAATGGCGAATTTTCGCAGCTGGATAACAGGAGGTCATCCTAGCTAGGGCCTTCCATTACAAAAATGGGCTATCAATAACAGAATGATAATAATAATAATGATGAGAATATACGAATATTTTGACAAGATAACCTATCAGTATGTACAATATTGTCATCAACAGAGCGCTGCTTGCTTAATGGTTATAGTAACAATTTTAATATGGATTTTGGAAAATTAAAGCCAATATACGAATGAAACTTGCTTAAAAAATACTGTAGATACCTGTGAAAGTAAATTTGTTTAAAAGACGATCTAAAAACTCTTTAAAAAGAAATCGAGATTCGATTTTCCTTGCCTATGGATGCAAGTCGCTGTGTTCGCTTACAGCCAAGAAATGGATTCCCTTCGCTCATACGTCGCCCTCATTTATTTTACTGTGAATTGATATCTGACGTTTCCTAATAATTGAGTCGTATTTGGCAGTTGTATTTCCTACCAAAGCTTATCTTCTCTTGAAAAATATAAGAACTAGCAGACTAATGTAAAGATAACACGGTAAATTATCCCGAGCTAAGATGGAAGAACGAACAGGTGTCCTCTAAATCCATCCATCCCAACCAACCAGATATCTTTCATATATCACCATCTTTCAAAGAAACTGTCAGGCACAGCGTTATCGGGACATAGGGGATACTATGCCTAACCCCCTGAGACGTAGCAGAACGATCGGAAGCTCGACTAATTCATACCCTTTCCAAATTTCACCACCCACATGTCATCATTCATCCCAAGAACGTGCAATCTATGGAGCATCTGGTTTTTCTCTTCTTTGCAACATCCTACAACTCTTATCTCAAACCTAAAATTAATCGAATTGATATTATTTCCCTCTTCTCTTAGTATCATTCTTTCTTCCTTTGTTGGGGTTCGCAATAGGCCACCAGGGCCTTTCCAAACATGGAAAAGATTGATAAAAGGTTGCTAAGGCTTACAACCAAAGGAGAAATCAATACCACTGATTAATTCCATGCTTGTGCAAAACTTTCGATGCAAGTACAATTGCAGTAAGGAAAATGCTTGGCTATATCTTCTTCATAGTTTTCCAGTAACATGGCGTGAAGATTGGACGATCTAATTTTTTTCCTCAGACACCAAAAGATCCATTCTAGATTATTTGAATCTAGCTGTACAATGTTCAATCACCAGAATGGAGTTCAGCCGGTCTCTTTTGATTGCAGGGGTTTTTGGCTCCTTATTATGTGATCAAGAGAATGCAACTATGCCCAGACTGTGAAGAAAGATCTCTCTACTAGACAGACATTGTATCGCCAAATGAATAAGAAACAAACAATGGGAAAGAAAAACTGTGGGTGATAAGGAAAATTTAACTCAAAACGTCAACAGATGCACATGTTTTTCAACTTGGTCCTGTATTTAAAGGCAGTGCTACTTTGATGTTTCATCAGACAAAGTAAACTTCAGTCCCTCTTTCAACACTACAGGTAATTCACAACCACCCAAAGTGATTGGATAATTCATCCGGTCACATGACAACACGGACCAATCATAGCGTGACATCCAGGCAGC
Organism: Pseudorhiza aurosa; assembly: GCA_964026355.1. Lineage (NCBI taxonomy): Eukaryota > Metazoa > Cnidaria > Scyphozoa > Rhizostomeae > Lychnorhizidae > Pseudorhiza > Pseudorhiza aurosa. The sequence goes on from OZ032120.1 coordinate 8,138,707, forward strand.
TGTTAAATTTAGACACCGTCCTTGACGTCATAGCCTATTGTCTTGAGGAGGAAGAAACCGAAGTCGAAAGTTCGTAAATTAGTAGTTTGCGAAAGATCGAGTGGCGGTAGGACGCGAAGTTAATAGGTTTATAATATAACAAATGTACGTTCAACAAAATAAATTATTTCAAAGCAAAATGGGTATGTTGGAGTTGAATGGGGTAGACAGTAAAAAGGTTTTGGCTACGCTAGATGAGCCGTGCTCCGGACTGCCTAGAAAAAGACGGAGACTAGACGACTTAACCGCCGAAGAAAGAGTCCTTCGCAGGTAAGAGTAGTTGAAATCCGATGGAACCTTTGAATTACAATAAATATTTCCGTGTACCCATTTGTGTTTAACTTAAAGATGTAGTTGTTTTAGTTTAATTTTTCTGGGGCAATTTGCGACGGAGCGAAGCCATCAGCTGTTTGGCTTTCGCAACTTCCTAGGCCATCTCACATGACAAAAGCTATCGCCGGGATTTGATACCTGATGTAGCAAATGTCTAGGGCAATTTGACTTATTTATTTTTCAAACGAATTCATTTCAAGAAAGAAATACTTTAGTTTCATTTTCTAGATGCTCTTCGACGACTTTCGTGTCCTTTAGTCAATAGTCCTTAGGGCTATATCACCCGAAGGCCTTTAAATTTTAAACACGAAAACCACAATCTTTTGTATTTTGAAGTGCAATCTAAAGGGACGTAATGCCATTTTGACTCGCCCCCCACCAGCTCTTCCTGTTTTTCAGTAGTATGTCTTGACTCATAGGAAATTAAAGAATCGAGTAGCGGCGCAAACAGCCAGGGATCGTAAGAAAGCAAGGATGGTGGAGCTAGAAGAAATTGTAGAACAAGTCGAGAAAGAGGTGCGTACAATATTTTTATATTAACTTAATTGCCAGGCAACACATCATCCCTCTTGATTATTACCTTGATGAAATAAAGTAGCGGAAAGCGATTCATTTTTAATCAGGAAGATTTTCCCCTAAGTGACTGCTAACTGCGAAGGAACAATTGCCCGGCTTTAAAAGTCTTCCGCCGTATTGTTTGGATAGTTGTTCTAAGACAGAGGATCTCATTAAGAAGCAATGTTGAGATTTACCATCGCATGGAATCAGCTGTAACAGGTGTGCAAATACCATGGAATGAAAGCAAGAAGGCAGCTAATTGAATGGACATGTACCACATTGCCTTGCGCCAAGCAACCCTTATTCGATAGCGATCATGGACGGTGCAGGTACCTGCGTGCAACATGCCTTGGAATGGTCAACTTTTGAAGTAAAATACCACAACCATGTGGCAGGTTGTCCAAACTGCTGTTAAGAGATAAAATATTCGCTTCACAGTTGGGTTACAGAGCTACTGGTATTTGAATCATGCCTTATCATTGTAGAAGGAAAAAATACAGTTTAAGGGACAGTCCACTTAGTTTACATGACCAAACTTTCAGTCATATTTTCCTCCTCCTTAGCACATCCAAATCAGACCAGTCAAATTTAGTGAATGGGCCTACAACTTTTGAGAAAAGTGTGAAGAAACCGACATTTTTATAGCAATCTCTTGTAAATGCATCTAGTTTTGATAAGATTAGGGAAAAAATTATGCTGTCTAAACATATCCATAAATTTCTTTCCTTGTATTTATTGTGCTTCATCAATTCTGCTTGCACTGATTTGATGTCTCTTGAAGGTTTCACCAGTTCTTGATACCATCACCTATCTCTGCTTTTGTTCATGTTGAACTATCTTTGTTTTTATTGATTTTCTATGACGCAGGTGACCAATTTCTTAGTTTAATTATTCAGTACAAAGAGGATGGTAGGAAGGAAGTTTCGGTGTTTGCATATTTCAGTAGAAGATTTGTCTGTCATTCAACCGTTAAAGTTTCCCATTTTGTTATTTTCATAGAATTTGTTGTTGAAGACAAGCAATGAAGAATTGAGAGCAAGATTACAAATGATTTCAGAAGAAAACCTGAAACTAAAAGATAGATTTGGCGTCTCGCTTCATACTAGTTCTAATGACCATGAATATGCTGCCCCGTGCCCAATTTCTCAAACATCCTTTACAAAAGAACGCATCTGTAGGAGTATAACAGACATTGATTGTGATTCAAATCACATTGTGATCAAGGCAGAAGGCGAATCACCTGAATATGCATCATTCAGACATGTTTCTCTGCCGAAGAAATTCCAGATTCTTCTTCTGACTATGATCACGATTTGGTTGCACAGTCTAAGGTAAATTGCATATCATCATCAATTTTTTTGTAAAACTTTTAAGCAAATTTCCATGGTTCTCAGTTGCATAGACCATAAGAAGATCAAATTCATGGCCTGCAAAGCAATTCATGGTTTCAAACAATTGAAAGACGGAAGCAACATCTGCTTGTCTTTTGCAGTTGCAATTTTTGATCAATTGGAAAATGTTTTGGGGACCATGTGTTACTGCAATCAACAAAATCCAATTATTCCCTTTGTTTGATTTGCAGTTTGAAGACATCAACATCATTACAGAAACCTGCAAAGAAATTGAGATGGATGAGGTCGCTAGTCCAATCCCTGTCAAAATTGAAGAATGTGACAGCGATATTGAAGATGCTATGTCATCATCTGTCTCAGAAGAGAGCTCTCCAAGTTCCCCAGACTCCGGAATTCATGGGGACAATTTTGAAGACCTCTGTCTCTTTGGAGATGTTTCCGGCCTGGTGGGCGACCAGACCATTGATGAAATACTCATGAGCGAAGGAGATGTTAAGAGCATTGCTGCAGATATTGAACCCCAAATTGATGAGGCGATTGTGGATAATATGACATGGGAAGATCCCTTCCTTGAGTTGTTCCCATCACTCATGGCTGTTTAGTAACAATCATTGCCAGTTCTCATTGACACTGTACAAGAGAAGTCTTTCTGTTCCTAAGTGCACAAATTGGCTTGAGAAAAATGGATACCATCCAATTCCCCAAATTCCCACTCCTGTAGCTGAGTGAATAGGAATCCAGAGCTGCAAGCAGAGTGGGTTTTTAGAAGACCTAAAATGGCCAAGCATACACCAAATGAAGAAATGGTGGCACTTCTATGAATAAAAGATTCTGCCCTACATGGTGGTACAAAGGAACTAAAATTGCACCAATTGTACATACCAAATAATATGATTGTAAAGAAAATAGTTTTGGTTTTACAAAGCAGGGTCTGAGAGGATATACGCACAATAGAACTTCAAACTTTCTTTGTGTATTGCAGTTCATTTTTCTGTCGTTTTAGTGAATGGATAGAGGTCTTGACACATGCAGTTATAGGTAGTTCTCTCAGATCCTGCTTTGTTCTTCATCTTCATTCACCTGATCTTTTTTGTTCTTGGTATCTTTGTGGCCTGCTTTATGAAAAGGAATGTCACTAAGGTTATACTAAGAGCTAGTTATAATGGTAGTTTTACCTCCAAGCAATGGAGGGAATGCATTTGTGTTGTCTTTGAATGTAATGTTAGTGGTCTTAGCAAGTTGTATTTGCATAATGCACATTAATATGGGGTTCTTCAAATTGTTCAAATCAAATTGAAAAACATGCCTGTTTGTTCTTCACGTTTCTGCCTACAAAAGAAACTATATAAGTTGATATTGTGACCATAATTTGATGTGCATAATGCGATGATCCTGAATGGTCAGGAAATATGCTAAAGGGGGCTGAGTGAAAGGTGTTATACTTGCTGGGGGGGGGGGTGGTGCTAGAAAAACTGAAAGATGACCCCCCCCCCCCAAAAAAAGGGAGAGGCAGGAAAATAAACAGGAATGCAATCAAGTGGCTTGATAATAATATTGGTGACTGATAAAGTGAAAACAAAGGCATAGTTAAATATGTTTAATTTAGAGATTCAGGGGTTTTTGTGCCATTTTAGGTCAATAATGGTAATCCAATCCACATCGTCAAGTGAATGCTAAAACCAGCCACCAGTTAAGAGGGAATCAAAGATTTGAAAAAGCCAAAGATTCCAATCCAAATGCATCAAAGTTCATTGACTCCCTTCAACAGGGGAATCAAATTTCCATTGAAATCCCACTGATGGTGTCGGTTGTCATTTCCATTACTGAGGAGTTAGAAGTAATCTACAACTCTTCCTTTTTATTCAATGCATACTTAAATGACTCCAGTATATTCAGTTTCGTTTCAAACGATTTCTTTTTTGGCTCTGTCAATTTCCCTTTCATCATTTTCCTGACCCTCTTGATTTCTTCACCAACATAACCCAGACCTTTGGAACTAATCTTTTTCATGATGTTCAAGTACTTCTTGGCATTTCCAAGCATATTTTTATCTTTCAAGTCTCCTACAAATTTTTCAGCTTCCTCAATTATCTTTTCATATTGATCACTTCTTCCTTGCACAAAATCATGCGATAGTTTGTCAAGCTCCTCTACTGCACCCGGAAGCCCTAAGAAAGCAAAAACTTTAAAACGAGGCATTTACAATGTCAATTTTCATGAACTGTTTCAAAGAGTTCCATGGCATACAAAGATCGTTGAAGCAAGGGCAAAAGCCTAGCTTAAGACCAATCTTTGAGCTATTTAGGATGAGTGGTGGATAGCCCTCTTCAAGTCAAGAATATCTAAGTCATTTCCTCACCATTTTTATTGAAAAAGGGTGGCACACATCTCTGTTTCTTAGCCTCTTGGCCACACAAGTACAACCATTATTATTATCATTATTATCAAACATATTTTTACAGGTTACCTTTTTGATAAAATACATTCTGCTATCAATAAAGGACCTGTGCTTAAAAGAAAAGGCTAGAAATAGAAATAAAAATCCTAGAGAGGTAGGTAGTCAAAATCTAAAGTTCTTTACCAAGCGTTTCAATATTAGAATAGATTTTTCATGTCCCATATATTCAGGTAATGAATTGAATATCAAGGCTCCCTGCAAATTGAAGGATCGTCTTCCTGCTTTGTTTTTTGATTTTGGTATAACAAGTCTATTTCCATTACCACACGTGGAGATATTATGCTGGAAAACATCTAGCTTGATTATGTCATTTTTCTTCAGCTGATGTATGTGTTTGAAGATTTCAACTGCTGATCTTTGTTTGATCTTGTTGGGATTGTATTTTGAAGCCGTGTCTTGATAGTTTCGTATGCTCTGGTTTCAAGTTTTGTGAATTTTTGGTGAAGACCGGGGAAGTCCGAGGTAAACAGGATAACAATATAACATCATAGGTGCAATCATTGAGTTGTAAATTATGTTTGCCATTGCAGACATGATATTTACCCTGACTCTTTTCAACATGTTTATTCGTTGTGATAACCATGGTGAAAGGTTGATTCATTGTTTGCCAAACTGGTGGCAATCTCTACTTAGCCTCCAGACTCTCACGGAGTCCTTAATGCAAGTATTGGGTTCAATTTTTACAGCCTGGTATGATTTGACCAGACAATCAAACCATTTGCCACCACAAAGGGCCTGTTCTACCTCTGAACTATGGATGTTACATGACCATTATTTGAAAATATACAAAAATAACAGATATTCCACAATATACAGAAGACAGTGTTAAAGAAAGTGAGAGCTATTGGAAGTTCTCGGAAGAAAGACGCACGGAGACGAGATAAACATCAAGCTCATTTAAAGAACACAACAAGACAGTACATCAGCATGGGTAAAAGCATGCGAAGGTCATAAGACCGGAATTAACGTAACACTGCAGCGCAATAAGGACAGTGTAAAATATTTGCAACTAGCTTAACAACATCTGGTAAACTTTCCATCAAGAGGGGACAAATGCCACACCAATAAACATCTATTTGTTGTGTGTTAGTTGAATAAATAAGTCCATTAAATGTTTTATCTTCCTTAAGCTCTCGCCGCAAAAGCTCAGAAAGCCCTCAAGTTTAGAAATTAAAATGACTAGAATTCAAACATCTGATGAGAAAAAGATTGCACTCACCAAACCAAAAGCCAGTGTTTTTTGTAGTGAATTTAAGCAGATCGTTTTCAGTCACATCACCACTGAAATTTACAGGATCCTTTCCTTTGAGAAACAATTTAAAGACTGGATATTGCTCAGGCATTATACCAAATTTATCCATCAAATCTTGGTTTTCTTTTTCGCCCCAGTCTGAAATGGAATGCAGTAAATCAAAGTTGTAATTTTTGGTTTGTTAATCAAAGCCCTATAAATAATTCAGCGCAGGTAATGAAAATGTACATAGGAGAAAAGCCAAAGAATTGCCTCCTTTTTCATAACTGTGTACAACTTCTTATCCAAACATTTTCAATCTAATTATGCATCTATTAACTATTTCATATTCACAAGATGAAGAGTCATTAATTACCGTGGAAATTTTCATTAAAACAACATAATAATATTAAGTTTAGTGCTAACCTGAGCTAACCTAACATTCGCCAACCTGAGCTTCAGCTGATTCCCTCTTTAGCAGCCTAATTTTACCTAAAACCGTCTGCATTTGAGAATTATTTTCCCTTCAATGTAGATTAAGTGGATCAAATGGTCTTAAAATGGCTATGATCTATTCAGATTTTTATATGAAAGAGATCAATAACATTTCCCCAATTATGATTCTTGCAAAAGAAAGTAATTGTGTATACCAATCAAAGTAAGAAAACTGTCTTATTCAACATGGTACAGTACAGGACAGCTACCCCCGAGAACCCAGGAAATGAAGTTTTGTATGATATTGAGATTTGAAATAACATTACTGCTTCCAACCATTGTAGGAGGTCTTGATTATACACCAAGTTAAGCTCCCGGCTTTAACTTATTGTGACATGCCTGCACACCATCCATTCTATGTAAGTTTAATTTCTTTCAAATGGTAAAAAAATTTGTCTTTATTGGTAGATTGATATTATAGCACATACAAACAGACAATCAGAGAGATATGGACAATCAAGGCATGTTCTGGAGGTGAACGTGCCATAATCTCAATAAAATTAGATGTGGAAACTTTTGATAACTTCCAAAAAATTTTTCCTTTTCACAAGAAGACGAATGTCTGACAAAAATGTCTGTCTTCTACAGGCTCCTACCACAAAAGCAGTCACCAGCGTGGACCATCAAGTATCTGGTCTGCATATTGCTGAAAGATGGGCTTGGGATCAGATAGCCTGGTTTTAGCCTTTCTTGATAGTTATGCAGATGTTTGAAATTTGATAGAGATATCAATCAGATGAACCTTGTATAACTCTCTTTTTTAAAAGACAGGTGGTATGTGGAAGAGTAGCAGAATGGATTGCACATAAGAAAACATACATTCCGCTAGATATGACAAGGGAAAAATTTCACATTCATTTCAAGTTCACTTTGGTGTCAAATTTAAAGGGTTAAACTTTTTATATGCACCATGGACACATTTTTGTTAGATTTTTTCATCCTTTTTTACTTTCCATCATTCTAACTCAAAGCATTACACTTCCTTTCCTTTTTGACAGACCTTTTTTTGATAGCAGCTTTCATGTAGCTGATTGAATTACACTGCTAACATATAGAGTTACAATTATTATAATTATTAGCAATTTTGTAATAATCATTTGTATGTTTGATTTATATTTCAAAATGAAGTTTAAAAAAAAGGAAGATCTCAAAAGAATGGGTCATCTGAAGGCTAAATACTATGATGATCATAATCCAATCATTTAATCATTAAGGCAATGATTCTGGAATTTCAAAACTCTATTTTTGTGGCCCGATGGTCCGTGTGACTTCAAACGGACCACTTACACTTGAAATGGATAGCTTTTAAGAGAGGTAGTTTTGAAAGGGGTCAGGTACTCGTGTTTGTTTGCTCAACTCATTCACACCCCTTCCAAGTTTCACTGCCTACTTCACGAACTCTATCTCACAAATCGTCATTCATCCCAAGAACATTCAATCTATGGAGCGTCTTGCCTTCTTCTTGCTTTCCTTAATCTTGCAACTTACCATCTTTCAAATCTAACATCAATAAACTTGATCAGATCTCTCTCTCCTCTTAACTTTTCGCTTTCTTCTTTCTTCCATTGTCGGGGCTTTGTATAGGCCACCATGGCCTTCCTCAACATAACTCGTTAGAAAAAAAGAATGTTTACAGATGGCCTGTTCCTTTCTACCCACAATTAAATTGGTATTTAGTGTTAAATTGGGGGAAGAGGTGGTGAAATGTGGCAGTGAAAGGATCTGGCCAGCCTAACTCGCAATGGCTCCGGGTGGCGCTTCTCTAGCAAGTTGCTTTTGAAACCTTTTATCGAGCACAAAATCTACGAGGAAAGAGTCTGAGCTGTCTTGGCGTAGCTACAATTTCATCCCCTCATGTAGCTGCAATTTCCAGCATTACAGAAACACTTTAACGTAGATAAAAACCCAAAGTGATTCTTAAGATGCAAAAGGTGTCATTGAGAAATAGAATCTGAAAGATAGCCTACCCGTTGCACCAACTTCTGCAATGAGCAGTTCAGGGTGGGTTGCAGATTTGTCGGCAAACTTTTTAAATTGGTCCTCTTTCTGTCCATATGCATACTTCTTATCAAACTTAACGAGAGTTGCCTGATGGACTCCAACAACCTACAAGAAGAGTTATCCGGGTGGTTAAGCATGAAATCAATTTGTCAGAAGCACCGTCAAAGGATCATTACCAAGAATTCCATGTACTCTTAACATATTGATCACGAATACTTTCTGAGGAGCAGTTTTTGGAAAACTTAAGCCTTAAACTGATTTTATGTTGAGTATCTGACACTGGCTGTGGATTAATGTATTTAGTCTTTGACAGGGTTAGAAAAATTCATTGGTACGAAGCACCCTTCTGTGGGCCTCTGCTTACAAATAGATGTGAAGGAATTTTTCGTTCCAAGTCTAGCCATGATAAAACTGAAACGATAGCTCAGAAATCCTGGCATTCGTTTCTTTTGTTGATGGAGAAATATTCCAGGTAAGATAACTACACCTATTTTCATTAAGTTATGCTAAAAAAAATTTCCCTGGGCCTAATTGGTTCTCCCATGAAAAATAAAAAACCCCAGTTAATAAAGTTGAAATTACCTTATCAAAAGTAATGCTATCCAAGGAAATAATTCCACGATGCTCCGCAAAGGCACATGCAAGAAATATGGCTAATACCAACGATGGTGCTACTATCGCAGCCATTCCGTTGCATACATTAAAATTTGGTTGTTCTCTGGTTGCTGATTTATTCATGAAATCCACAAGAAAAACTCAGGCCTTGATAATATGTCTTGGTGCAATTTTATTGGATAAAAAGGGGCACGTGATTGCTGAGAACTGCATTCTGGTCCATACCCACGTAAGACAAATTCGCGCGGGAAAATTTCGATAACAACAAGATAAATTCTGTACTCTGGGAAGACAACTTGTTAAATGTTTATGCTATTCCACTCATTCTGTTTGCTGATTGAAAAGACTTTGTGAGTTTCTTTAATTCATTTGCATCAGAAAACGCAAGTGGGGCTCGAAGTTTCGTCTCTGCAAATGTTAAAGTATGAGCGAATTTATTTTAGGGTGATTGGCGAAGGGTGCACCCACAGCCTACTTTGGCTAAGGCGCAGAAGAAGATTGGTGAAATGGCTAGAGAATATCTCATTTGCCGAAAGCTCCAGATTCCGGGTTTCAGGCAGACTAATTTCCGTTTCTTGAGCCCTCTGTCTTTCCAATTAGCAGTAAATGGGTTGCTGGCGTAATGCGAATAGCAACTGTCAACCACACCTCGCAATGCCGTACGTCAGGATCCATCTCTAACAAGGCGTTCCACGATGCTTGTATTGGGTAGAGGAAAATGCAGAAACCTCCACGGTGGTATCCCTGGATATCCCCCACCAAAAGTGATCTCGATTCGTTTTTGTCGGCTCGTACACAATTCTGCAACCACTTCCCTCAAAGCACATTTGAGGGAAAGACTCGATGAATGTATTGGGTAGGTAAAAATTAACTCTATTATGGCGAACATTCAACTCGATTGATACTTCAACTGAAATAGCTATTATAAATGCGATGTGAGCAAATTAAATACCCTATAACATAAAAAGGAAAGGATTTGCTAGCAATGAATAGGATTGCTATGCATAAAACAACCCATTTGAACATTATTCATGGCTTAGATTTTTAATTGTTGATTGAAGTGTAATATTGCATTTCTCCTGTCTTTGCTTTTTCCGCTATGATAAACGCTGTTTGTAGTTTGCTTAAAGCAGCGTCCTTAGATTTTTAGATTAAAATCACATCTAGCCATTTTTTCCGACCCTGTTATTAAATTCTGCTATTCGTGGCTTGTTCTTATGACATTCGATAGTATTCTACTTCTCTAATGGCATCTATTTGCAAACCGTGCAAGAAGCAGGCAGATCACCTGTGTGTTCTTAGTTCACAAAATTGCTTGGTGTCATTCTTTTTTATACTAACTCATTATACCCAGTGCAACAACTTTATCCCACAAATCATCACTCATTCCAAGAACTTGCTTTCTGTGGACGTCTCACCTTCCTCTTCCTTTTCAGAATTTCACGCCTTGCCTTAGTTCAAATCCGAAATGCGAAAGCTTCATCGCTCTCCCCTTAGCTTTTCTATTTGTTTCTTTGTTGCAGGCTTGCTGCAAGCCACTCTGCCCTTTCCCCAATATAGCAAACTAAAGAATCTAGCCATTGCTATGAAGCTGATGGCTAGGGTTTTTATAGTTGGATACCCTTTCTGTCACAAACCGTCTCAAATTTTCTGTGCATTGGACCAGCTCCAGATGTCATTGGCTTTTTGACTTGCATAGAGACTGTGTTAAGAAGTTCACGGCAACGCCCACTCTGGGAAAGTAAACTCAGTCTTGCGATATTAGGGTATAAAATGTCAACAGAATTGACCTCACTCCACTTCTATTCATTAGCGTGATTAAAGTTCGTATGGAAACATTAGAAAAAATCGTGGGTTTAAGTTCTTTTGTTGAATTCAATACTAATATCCTTGACACTCTATCAAAGCGATCACACGATAAGCCTAGAGGCTGTGTATATTTCAACGGCGTTTACTTTGGAAAAAAGAGGGGGTGGACTTATGCAACAACGACTTTAACGAGATGTTTGCACTTGTGGTGACGTAGATAGATTTCCTAGATAATTTTGTTTACAGAGAGACAGTCGAACGTGTGATCTTAAGACTAGGCGATCCGATACGTTACGTATAGTCTTCAGTTTCCGCATTCATAAATAAACACGAGACAGTCTTTCCTTACTAATGTCCGGTGCTTACTCGCTTCTGTTATAATGTGGTGATACGACCATTGATTAATCATGGATTTGATTGCGGTCTGCTATAGCTTCCATCCGTTCCAGCACTGAAACAAAAAAGTCATCGAGAAAGATTTCTTAGCATGCAGCTGACGCAATCAGTTCCAGTGGCATGTAGGAATTACTGCAGGGCTTCTCTTCATAGCAGCTATATTTATAGCCGATTGAATCGCCCTGTAAGAATATAGTATTATTTTAATTATTATTATTACATTTTGAATGCAACTCTACTAAGTGGGAAACAAAGCAAACATCATCTATGAAAGCATTGCCTCCACTGCTTTTCAAAAACGAGCATCCCACATACCTGAAGTTCAACTGAACTGAAAACTCCAAGTAGACAATTACCACATTTTCACTGCCTAATCCACAAACTCTATCTCAAAAATCATCATTCATCCCAAGAACATACAATTTGTGGCACCTCTTGCCTTATTCTTGCTTTCCTGAATCTTAAAACCTGCCATCTTTCAAATCTAACATCAATAAACTTGATTTGATCTCTCTTAGCTTTTCGCTTTCTTCTTTCTTCCTTTGTTGGGACTTTGTATAGGCCACAATGGCCTTTCCTCAACATAACTCACTAAAAAAAATTGAAATTATTAAAAGAAAAACATAGACACAAATGAACTTGCGTGAAAACGAAATCGGATTAAGAGATTCATAAACTCTTTAACACTTTTCGTAAAACCCACCTAAACACTATTTTTTGTACGCAAAACTGGCTTAACCATAATTTGATAGAAATGTGCTTCACGTAGCCATTTCAGTTTTGGTCGAATTGTCGCAAGTCCTGAAAACGAACAGAACTATCACGTCTTGTAATGAGTGACTTTTCATCAAAATACCTTATTGATTTAAAACCGAAGTTGAAGCAACTTATCTAAGTCAAAACTGTTTTAAAATGACAAGTAGAACTACTCTTTCGTGAATCATCAGCATAATAGGTGTGAATATTCTATTCTATTCGCATCTTATTTGGACTCGCTACACCCTTTCCCAGTTTCACCACCTAATCCATGAACTCTATCCCACAAATCATCATTCATCCCAAGAACGTGCAAGCTATGGAACGCACTGCCATCTTCCCTTCCCAAAGCCTACAACTTGCCCTCTTTCAAAACCAAGATCAATAAACTTGATCTTATGTCCCTCTCCTCTTAGCCTTTCACTTTCTTCCTTCTTCCATTGTGGGGGCTTTGTATAGGCCACCATGACCTTTTCCTAACATAACTGCCTAAAGCAAAAATAACTGTACTCGCTAGCCCAGTATCTAGGTTAATCATGCTGAAATTCCGAAAGGTCTATGAGCAATTGAGGAGCCAGTGAACATGGTTAGCAATGGACGAATTGTGCAAATCAAATTCTTCATAGTGAGCAACTTCTACTGACAGGAAACGCGTTGATGATTTACCCACCGAGACCAAACATGTTGAGCTATGAGGGGTGTACATAAAGCAGTTTGAAACTCTTTATTAGTTTTGTGCTAACCAATTCTTATGGAAGGAGCTTGCGGTAATCAGCTAGCTTTAACATCGCTACCACGATGTATTGAATCACAGGTTTTTGTACTTTCTTTTCATCCTCTCAGCTATCGATCATACAATAAAAAAATCCTAATTAGGTCCTTATCTAGATTATCACTTCTTGTGGTGGTTCTCCTAAATCCACTCTCTGCCTTCTCGACAAAGTCAAGTCCAAAGCCTTTCTTCTCATCAACAATCTCAATCTCACTGAACCTCTTCAACCTATTCTTTAGCTGGAGATCTTTCCATCTTTTACAGATACTTTCAGGAACATTTTTCTCAGAAGATCAGGGATATTTTTCCGGTTCCTCTGAGGCATGTCAGGACCACAGAAGCTTAGCCCATTCATACCCTTTCCAAATTCCCGTACCAGATCCACAAACTATGTATGTATGTATGTATGTATGCATGTATGTATGCATGTATGTATGCATGTATGTATGCATGTATGTATGCATGTATGTATGCATGTATGTATGCATGTATGTATGCATGTATGTATGCATGTATGTATGTATGCATGTATGTAGGCATGTATGTATGCATGTATGTATGTATGCATGTATGTATATATAACAATAATAATAATAAAATCAATAATGATAGTAGAAATCTTTAAACAGAGTTACGCTTTTCAGAACTACAAGCACTGTTTTCCAGGAAGGGTCCTGTTTAAGATAAAAGGTAGAGAAAAATTAAACAGAAGTAAACTCATCCATATAAAATGTAAAAGTCTTAAATGTATGTTTGTATGTATGTGTAATTCGCTTCATCAATCATATTTACGCGTTTTAAAAGTTAAAAAGAATAAAGTACAAAAATTAGAATAAAAAACAAAGGCAATCACTCCTAAATCTAGTGGTAGGGATATGATTAAAAGGTCAAGCTGACCTTTTCCCATAATAGCTCCGTAACTCTATCCCACATATCATCTCTAGAACGTGCAATTTATCAAACGCATTGCCCTCTTCTTCCTTTATGGTTTCCTACCAAGATCTTGTCTCCTTCCAAATCAAAAATCAACAAACGTGATCTGACATCTGATCTTAGACATTCTCCATCTTCTTTGTTGGAACTTTATTGAGGCTTTGTTAAGGACTAAAAAGTCATCCTTTTTTCAATCCAGATATATCTTTAGAGGATTCGGTGAAATTTTCGGTGTTAGACTTTGAACAAGTGGTCGGCTTAAAGTTATTGAACGTCCTGTCGCAAGGTAAAATTGCATTTCCAATTTTCCAATTCATCCTTGTTTCAAAGAACGGAAAAGAATGAATGGAAAAGACGCATATCACCACTGGTCTCGTTTGCAACGATATCTTACCACCCTTTGGGATCAGGATGAGGCTGCTCAGTGTCACGTGTTGCAGTCCCGCATCTCCCATTCGTCGTGACTAGTTCGCCTCAGCTGCCTAAGTCTGGCGTAATGCTTGGGGGGAAGTGCGATGAGGGTACTAACTGGCCACTCTACCTCACAATGCCGTGGCTTAGAATTGCATCTCTCTGAACAGGGGGTACCTTCTCCTCGATCAGTTTGACTGCTGAACGAGCCCTTACTTTAAGCAATCCCCCTTGCAATTTATCCTAGTCTTCGTTTCCTGGACAGGATCGGTCAGCATGGGACAGGGCAATCCACTAAGAGGCAGCAGAACACGAGCGACAACGCCCCAAGACTCTCAAGACCAAGCGAGCAGCACGGCAGACGCCTTGCATCAACCCTTCAGCACCGGTCCAAACTCTTCTGTCATTATTATTATTATCATTATTATTATTACCCACTACCTGCTATAAGAGAGGTGATTTTTTTATTTTAGATATGCTGTTGATGAATGGTTTTAAAAAAATCATGTGCAGTTTGGCTTAGCTTCTATGGCCATATGCCCTTACGGCCGCAAACAGGATGATTTGGTCAGCTCTCCTACCTGCTTTCAACATAGACTCGTACCAACAAAAAAACCAGAAGCTCCATTTTTTCGAGTGAGTTGTGTGTCCCATTTGACCTGGCATAGCAACTTGGCAAACATTTCAACGCGACGAAAACTCAGATTCGCACGCTTATCTGCATCCCGTTTCTCCTTATTTATGACTGAAGTGTTTACGCTGAGATTCATGACATATCTTCAAAGATTTTTCGACAACAAAAAGTTTAAGTGTAATAAGGCTTTAAAGGAACTTCCTCATCTCTTTGGAAGGACTTCTTCAAAAGCCATGTCTAAACTCTTTCATGGAATGGGTCCATCAATTTCGATTGCACGTTGCTTATATCCTAGGAGGAAACTGATTTAGCTGTCAAAGAACTCAGTCATTATTCAGTTCAGAGTAAAAAGTAAATCCACACTTACCTCGAATTAAGTCTTACCTTAACTCTCCTGCCAAGAATTCTAAGAAATCTTGTCTAAGAACTGCGAGACCATGGGAATTTTCTGAAGTCAGGTCCAAACTTCGCTTCACTCTTCCATAAACACTACAATTTTATGAGTATAATTCTTGATTCAGTCATTACCCAAAAGTTCGTACTTTGATTATTGACAAATGAAAAGTCGCCCGCTTGATGAAGCAGGCCTCTTGCTTCCTGTGCTGTAACATCATTTCCTATGACGCAAAAATATCTAGTCAACGTTTTTGAGTCCTGGCTTTTCGATTGGAAGTAGTGCAAAATGGCAAAATCGCAACAAATGGCTCCCAAAAAGAAGCATGATAAAGAAGCCATAGCTTTTCGTATGACACTCATTAGAGAAGCCATCTCAGATTGGATGATGAAGTTTAACTGGGGAAAGAGACAGATTCACGTCGATCAATATCATTTTCGATAGATAGGCAGCAGTAGAGTGATTTAGTTATGATAATCATTACCCTGATCATTCTGCTTTCATTGCTATTATTATCTCAAATTCGTCAGTCTCTCCAGCAGCGCTTTAGGCATCTTTAGCAACTCCTGCAATACTTTTCTTGAAATTTGCGATGCCCTTTCCACCGATCAATAACATAGACGTTTCTTCATCTCCAAACTTTCCGCTATATCTTTTCGCAAAACGTACCCAATCTTTTGCAACAGAAAAAAACGTTGAGCAACTCAGACTTTGTTCTCATTACACCTGTCTCTCTCTATGAATATGATTATTTTCATGCATGCATGCATTATTTGTAATTTTTTATAGATTTACATTGCTAGAACTGAGCCAGGCTTTCCAATTAAAAACTGCTCGTGTATCAGAGAGGTTTGTAATTTAATTTTTATTTGAAATCAACGGAAGGATTTAATTAGTACATGATTTCACAAGATACCCTTTCATTGATGGTCCCTTGTAAACCAGCACTGCTGAATGGGTTACTGTCCTAGAGTAATTTAGATTATTATTATTTTTATCATTATTCTTTTTATGGAGATGTGCAAATGCATTGAAATCGACCAAAGTCATCTTAATTCTATGTTTACCAAAATCCCCTCCAACACTATCCGTACCACTAATTACATCTTCTACTCCAGAAACCAGCCATCGTCGAACCCGGAACTTCTTCCTTATTGACTAATATTTACTCTTTTAATGTTAATTCTTTTTTATATTCTTATTGTTGTTAGTTGCTGTAAGCCAGCCAAATACAAGTTAGCTTTTTAGTGAGACTTGTATTTGTAGCACTTTAATAAAAGAATGAAATTTGAAAAAACTATTGCGCTTAAATTGTATCAAAATCAAATCAAAACAAGTCAAATATAAAAATACGGTGATCAAATAAAAATGAGTTAGATATAAAAATACTGTGTTGTCAAGCTTGGCTATCGCAAGACAAAATTTTAAGTACTGCATGCCGTGTATATCACAAGAGTGCCATGGCTGGTCAGTAATGACCATCCCGTCAAAGAGAGATATCATAAGAATGAAAATAAAAAATGGTCTCAATACGTGATCACTGGATGTGACTCGCTGACATCACGCAAAGACATTAGGTCAGGAAACCTATATAGGATAGCAACCCACTTATTTTGGTTTATAATGGGCAACGCCTTGTAGTCAATGGGTCCTTTCTTAACTATAAACCAAGCCATTCGTTACAGAGATTGAACCGTTCTTCACATTTGCAGAAAGAGGAAAAATCCTTTAGCCAATGACGATACTGCCATCTGATCCCCTTCATAAGGGATTGCAACTTTGTGTCGTTCCTTCAAGGTAGCCATTTCTTCTCGAATAAGAGCTACCCGTGCAAGTTTCTTTCTTAAGATATGATTGTTTCAAGGGAAAGAACTTTCTCTAAGAAGCTCCACAAACTTGGAAACCTCATTCTGAGTTCAACCGGTCCTTGCTTCTCTGATTGTTTGTGAGCGCTATTGGGAAAAGGCGTTGCTGGCATATATAAAGCATTAAGGCTAAGAAGAATGGTGATCAGATCAAGGCTATTGATTTGAGATTTGAAATAGGGGAAGTTTAGGATTCAGGAAAGGAAGAAGAAGGTAAGACGTTCCATCAATGGCACATTCTGGAGATGAATGATGATTTGCAATAGCTGACTTATGAAGTCATAAAGAGAGAAAGCTTCCGTGTATCTTGAAACATCCTGTCTTTGCTGGTTGCTTTCAATTATCCTACACCAGAACACCATAATCTCTCCAAGCCTTTTTCATGTTAACCAATGCCCTTTTTAGACAATGATTTTATGGGAATAGTAAAAAATACGAGACAAAAAATGTCCATGTTGTGAAGCCTTTCGTAGCGATTTGGTATTAGCGTGAATCACTTCTCTCTTGCAACCAATCGTCACATGGAAATATTCAAATATTCACATGACCATGTCAGCTACGTTTGTTGTATTTTTCCAGTTTGACGTGCAGTATTCTGTTAAATCTGCAGGTCGAAATGTCAGTTCTTGGAGAAAAGTTTCGTGGAGGATGTGTTAATGTGGTTTTCAGCTTGTTTGCCAACATGCCTTTTTAACAGTCATGTGCTGGACATCTGTCTTCGTCAGAGAGACACGGAGGGGAAAACACCTTTTACGGCTTTAACTCAAGATGCAAACAAATTAAAACTAAGCTGGATACATCAGCATTCAGTTAAGTTAGTCACTAGCCTCAGCAGATAGGTTAAGCCAAAGGCAGTCATGCCATTGTAGCATCAAGCAACTTATATGCTAATCACAAAAATAATATTTGATCGCTATTTTCTTGTTTCCCAGTCGATCAATATGCCCATATGCGAAAAGACATCGTGAAATCACTGTCGCAGCAATGAAATTGTAACAATACTATCGCAAACAATGGCCTAATTAGTACTCGCAAACAATGGCCTTTTGCATGTCTGATCAAGCGAGACAAACTTGCACGAGCACGTCAATCAAGCGGGACGCGTTCCGCGGTCTGGACTTGATTATCACTATTCAATCATACTTAATACGTAATGTGCACGTTTTATGATTCTTAGAAATATGATAGTATCAGCTTCCTAGTTTGGCAAATGACTCACAAGGACTTCTTTCTCACAGCATCTAGATATTGACCAGTTTCTTCGTCATGCTGTCATGCGATATCTATCGAGAAAGCGGAATGCTGAGCTCTCCTTCAAGATCGTCTTACTCCGTTGATATGCACAGATCCATCTTAACTTCTTGTGACCCTTTAGCACCTGTTTTAATTCCAAATGTGTGCAGCATTGCACTCTCGTGTCATCTTTATTGTGATACACACCAAGCAGAACATAACAAGTTTTGAGGAGAGTCAATTTTTGCTGACAAAAGGGCTGCATCCTCATTGCTTTTCTATGTCCTTAAATCAAGGTGATCAACATGTCAACTTTGTGAATCCCCCTTGATTCCGCCATCTTAACGGCCGTCTCTTGACATTTTTCCTGCTCTGATTCTATTAGCCGTTCTTGACTTTGTTTTGAGCCGATACTTCAAATTCATCAAATCTCCCCCCCCCCTTGACGTCTTGTCCCCATCGAAACCTAGGGGTTGGCATCATCTTCGCTCTCTATTCCCTGCGATTCTTTGCTAGCACAGGACTCGCACATTTACATCTACCATATCCTCGCTGATCTGCTTCCTGCAAAATACAGAGAATGATTTGACAAAATGGCCAAATTCATGGATCACTTCAAAACGAAGATTAAGCAGAGGCATTCAAATCAAGGAAATGGATAGGGTGGTGGACTAAATGCACAAATACATGACACAACGCTTGGAACGGCCTAGCAGCTGCCGCAAAAAGGCGCCAGCAATAAAATCTTTTAAAGTAGGTATTTAAATATCTTTATCTAAGTTCTATTTTGTTGCTTTACCTTGCTTTGGGATTTCTATTATTAGTGAACATTTGTATCTCAATTCCTTATATCGCCATTTTGTTAGAATAGTTTGTTTTGCAGATGGACGGCCCCTTGCAAACCAGCACTGCTGAATGGGTTACCGTCCTAAAAAAAATTGAAATCATTATCATTATTGCCATAGGTTGTTGGTCTTAAACCTGTACAAATCACAGCGAACGACCACAGGTGAGAAAAAGCAATGGAGAAGCACCTTAGAACGATCCACTTCATAGAAAATTAGTTGGAGTCCTACTCTTGATTTCATCCAACCTAAAAATCGTTTGTGCCAAGCATACGAGCTATTTCTGTGCATTCGCGTTCAGCTAAGGTTGGAATTGCGAATGCGGTGCAAAATCGTTTAATGCAATTGGTAGGAATAGGAGGTTTATTTATTTTGAAAGGCTCCGTGTAAAATATTCACAGTAGGTTGCAAACTGCTCTCAAAAGCTTCAGCGACCGTTTCGTTATTGAACGGACTTTTGATTTGTCTGGGATACGTTCTCATTGCTATAAAACTGTCATCAAATGTGTTAGTTGGTCATTGGCAAGCAGTAGCCATTGAGATAAAAAATTCCGACCTCACCAGATCTCTCCAACCCCTTTCCCACTGTCGTTTAGTCGGACGTCTTTCCATCTTTTATAGATACTTTCCCAGGCATTGCTCTCAGGAGAGCAGGGAGGGATATTATATATGTTCCCCTGCAATGTTTCAGGACAACCACCAGCTCGACTCACCCATACCTTTCCAAGTTGCACCAACTAATCCTCGAACTCTATCTCACAAATCATCATTCATCCCGAGAACATGTAATTTATGGAACCTCTGACCTTCTTCTCCCTTTTCCAAATCCTAAAACCCGCTATCTTTCAAATCTAAGATCAATAAACTTGATCTGTTCTCCCTCTCCTCTTATCCTTTCACTTTCTTCTTTCTTCCTTTGCTGAGGCTTTGTAAAAGCCACCATGGCCTTTGCCCAACATAATTCATTAAAAAAATTGACATCTTTTTCCATGAAATGCAATTATAGCGAGATAGGCTTTTGGAAAGTGTATATTTCAGTCAGCTGTTTCTCTTTAGTTGCAGCGTAAACCAGTACATGTTTATGCAAAACGTGTTTATATTAGCTATCACCAAAAACTTCAGTGCTGATTACTGAGCTCGTGGTCGCCCGAAAAGAGATGTCAGTCCCATGTTCATTGCGATAATCATCCCCTACCATTCCACACGAACGGAGGTTCGGTCTTACAAAGAGACTTCAAAGCAATTTGATATAGAGCAATGTTTGTCATGCTTCAAACAAATGCTGTATGCATCAAGTCTGCATCCATATTTCTATTATTTCTATAATGATCATTATTATCATCTCTAAGTTTTCTTTGCTTCATTTCTTCTTCCACATCAGCGCCGGATCCAATCCAGGTTCTAGGGCTCTAATGGGTAATCATTTTTTATTTGATAGACAAAACTTTTCGGAGGATATGGGCGGATCCTAGCAGAGCAATCTTTTGCAGTTCGGTGACGTTGATCTTTCCAGGAATTTTGCAGATTTGCTCGTCGATGTCTTTCTTGATTACTCCTAGTGCTCCGACGACAACTGGCACAATTTGTGTCTTCCTTCCCCACATTCTTGCAATCTCAATCTCCAGATCTTTATACTTGGAGAGCTTCTCTGCTACTTTAACGGATGTGTTACGGTTAGATGGTACTGCCATGTCGATTAACATACAACATTTCTCTTTCTTGCTTTTTGATAATTATATCAAGCTTGTTGGCTTTGATGGCTCTACCGGTGTGAACTTGCATTTCCCAGAGAACTGTAACTTATTACTATCATTATTATTATTGTTATTATTATCATTATCTATTTTATTATCATTATTTTTATTATAGACCAAAACGCCCAACTTCACATTATAAAGAAAGTCGTGAGCATCCCAATTTTTAACTGCTTCATTCATTTTCTCTTTCTATCATCTTGTACCTCTGTTAACCTTTTTCGTTATTGATTTTCTTTATCATTGTATCGAAGCAGATAGCAAGTTGTACACTACCTGCTACTAAAGAGGTGTATAATTGTATATTTTAACTATGCTTAATAAAATGAAGTTTCAGAAGAGAAATTCTTATACAACGCAAGGAATAACAGATTACATATGTGCCTTCCAAGGATTTGAAGTCAACATGGGAGCAAAACCTTCATCTAGATGGATGCAAAGACTTAACTAGACTATTCCTTAATGAAGGGATGTTGGAAAAATGCACCTGATTTCAGAAAAATTATTACTTTAATTAGCATCACTATTATTTGTATTATGTGTAAAAAAAATTATTATTATCATTAGACTTTTGAGCGTGGCGAACAGACGTCACAGTACAAGGCTCTTCTTTTGCTACCTTTTTTTATTCTCCCAGGAATTACTTCAAGCGGTAAATTTTTTAGAAACTTATTCTCTATTTTTACTCGGGCATGGGAAGTCATGACTCGTTTGCAAATTTTCTGGATTTTCAAACAATATTTGGACCAATCCAGACTTTTTTCCCTATTAGACTTGCCCCCTTATATGGATCTAATAATTTTCATACATCTATATATATTTTGTTATTTACCATTTTATTAGATTTACTGTACATTGTAAACCCTAAGCCAGACTGACCACTTCCAGACTACCGTATCAGAGAGGCTTTTCATCGTGGTTTAGGCTGAATTTGAATCAAAAGACTTCCATCATCACAAAGCTCGTTAGTCAGAACCATACTAAAGAGTCCTTTTAAATGTTGATCTCGTAAGGTTTTCCCATTACCTTTCTCTTCAACTCAATCATTCCTTGAAGGCTTTTATTTCTCTTCGGTCTTCTGCGCAAAGTAAATACCTAAATATATATTTAACTTTATCATCAGGTATCTGAATAACACACTCGCTACTCGCCAAAATCTCATGCAGTGGAATTTCTCTCAAACGTCCGACTACTCCTTTTGCTTCCATCCAATGTCTCGTCTACATGTTATTGCAGGCTGTAGATCTCAACGAGGCCACTTTCACGCGGAGACATGAATATGTTTATATTGCTTGAGGTCGACATAGAATGTACAATAATTCCAATTTTGCAGTGACGAGGCCAATAAGTTTAGCTGATGAGGCCCTTTCTCCTTGTTTATGACCTACGCCACCAACACGCTCATCTCCATTTCCTCTGGTATTCTCCATGTTGTCAAACTGGGCTTTGGCTTTGAAACTTATATGAATAATAACGTAAGAAGGTTTGCAAATCATCTGCTACCTTTTGAATGATCCATCATAAAAATGCCCCCACGTTCACTTTGTTAACTTGTCCTTGGCTTCCCTTAAAATGTTTACATAGTCTTTTGATTCGCTCCTTCAGATGTGTAGCAATTTTGCAATCAACCAAAGGCATATTAACTATATAACCACAAAATTGACTAATGTAATCATTTTCACAATCTGTTACTTATGCATTAGTAACACACCTTGCACTAACCCGGACCTTATATTGTAGTATTAGTTTTCTTCTGTCCTTTAACTATTTCTGTTAAAATCATATAGCATTCTCTGTTATTCTCCTGTTTAAAAGCACCTGTGATTGGGCCCCTCATATCAAACCTCCGTATCAGTGGAGAGAATTGCATTTGTATGTTTAGTTTGCATGGTCAATATGAAGTTTGAAGGATATTATCAAATTATCAATACATTTCTGCCAAAGATACAGTCTGAATTGCCTGTGCATTTTACACAACGGCATCAAAAAACGATGCCAGTAGATCACAATAAAGATTTGCAGCAACGATCAGGAACTTTTTTTCGTTCCCGTGAAAATCACGCATGCCTTGAAGTGGCTAGTTTTACGACAGTGTGCTTTCGGGGTTGCTCTGGCTGCAGCTGTGCCTCTTGTGTTTCAAAAATCAAGCTCTCGTCCGGCGCGCCCTCTCTAAGCAGAACATCGCCTCTTTTGTTTCGCCTCAAAGCGGATCCTTCTCAATTACGTCAACTTAGCCTCCACCTGATCCCCTGAAGATGGCGGGAGACGCTGCTAACGCGTCTTAAATTATCCTTACTCAACGGAATGACAGCTTCCACCAATCTCATTCCAGACCCTTTATGACGCTTTGCGAGCGCGGAAGCATATCTTCGGTTTCGCATCAAAGTCTAATTATACAATTGAAACCCTTTGATCTGTGTTGAAGAGGAAACTTTTCTACGCCCTCATTTCCGAAAAACTGCTACATACAGTTCCTTACGTGGAAGCCAAAGGCTACAAAAATTCCCTACGCGAACGATGACAGCATCTTTACCCACGCACAGCTGGTGATTGGTTGAGGCCAATTATCCACTGAGTATAAAATGAAGATTCTCTGAAAGTTTTTTCATAACATTCGGAGCTTCGAGGAGGTGGAAGTCATTGTGAAGGAAGCAATCACGAACCAAGTTTTGAATCATTCTTTACTGAAAAAAAGAGGAAAGTTTGCATCAAGTAAGGAATTCTGCATTTGCTAAGATCTTTTTAGATATGAGTAGGGAATAGATGAATGAATGTAAAATAATTAGAATATTTATGTGAACTTGTCTAATTGGCAAGTGGTACCGTCACAAAGAGTAGGGAAATAAGAGAATGAAATTAATACAGGACTCTGAGTTTCATGTTGAAAAATCATCAGATAAAGCTCTGGCTAAAGGATTACTATCCCACAGAATTTATCGCTTTTTAATATGACTTCGTATAGTCAACATTTTATAGATTGAAGTGGCATGAGTTTTCAATTCAAGGGGACTTTGTCAACGTTTTACCAGTATAGTTTTGCTGACGATTGATCAACATGATTCACAGAGCTCGAAACTTGACTTCTTCTCTTCTCTTTACCGATATGACAACTTAATTGAATATTTGAAAAGGGATGGGATGAAAGGTGATTGTTGATAGCCCAGGAAACAAATTAATGAATGAAAGAGTGGATAGACAAGTGAATCGATAAAAGATGAAAATGACGAAAATCTACTGATTTTTTTTTCTAAATGCCTCTCGGACTGAATATTTATGTTAATAAATGATAAAGGATACATAATCCATCAGCGGGTTGAAAAAAGGCAGATTTTGCCATTTCTACATAACTTTTTCATTTCGCCACAGATCAAAAGGCACTTGAAAATTTACTTAATTAAACAATCAGAAGAATAAAGAATCGTGCCCTAGCATTGAAGCAAACGGTGACCAAGCTCATCCGACTTCTCTCTGTGCTTGCATCAGTGATTGAGATTTGCTATCCAGCCCTTTAAAGGTGTTCTGCCAAAAATCCAAAAAGATGCTATAAGGACAACGTAAAGCTATTTGGTTATTGAACAGTAACCTGGCTCTTTCTCTAGACGTAAAGTTGTGCCAAGGTGCCTATGATTCATGAATCATACGGTAGATTTTAAAACAATGAGCAGCTGCGTTTTTTAATTATCGATTGGCGTCCTGGTCCTTCTCTTGACGTGAGCACAACTCATGGTGCCTACGCCCGAAGTTACGGAGAGCTAGTGAGTCTCTGCATTCTAAATGCAAGTTTAGTTTGAGCATCGCGTTGAACTACCGACAATTCGGTTTGCAATCTTGCAACGCAATAAGGAAACCATTTAGTGAAACTGGAGAGAAGTTTGTGGAAATATCGAATGCAATGTCTTATGCTTCCTTTATATAGCGCAAGGCTGCAAGTTTCTAAATTCTTGCGGAAGTAATTAGGGTGAACGTTTCACTGCTTTATATTCCATCGTAAAAAAAAACATGCTATGGGAATCTGATCGTTCTTGCTTACTCAGACTCGTATGACCAGCTAGTCTCATTTCTCATGGATATGTTGCTGCATTACTGGCAAAGTCTGAATCCTAAGTCTGAATTAAAAACCGAATTTTCTTTTAATTTCCACTCACAACTTGGTTCGTCGTAGCTCTCATAAGCCAGTTTATAATAAGCTGCGCTTCTCTATGAATTTAAGAGAGCCGTGCTTATTGAGCAACCAGCTTCAAAAAGCTTTTGAAAGCCTCAGCATTCTCTGACTGAATAATAATCGCTGGAGGATTTTCCCTAGAAAGCTCAATGCTTTTCCTCGAGGTAAACGCTATGATGAAAGAATTTCTAAGTAGCAGAGCCTGCGCTTAGTTCTGCATCGTTTTCATTTAGGCCCTTGTCACTTATTCAAATCCTGAGCTGAAAATTTCTTAACAGACGCCTTGCTCAGAATGCTATAGTAGAGATTTGGGCGGATCTTCACTTCATATGAGCGCTCGATCTGTGAATGTTGAATAAGGAAGTTTGGTCTGTTCGTAATGGAAATCTATCCCACGCAATTTCGGCAAGTAATTCGTGCCCATCCCCGAATTCATAGTCTCACAGCAATAAATACCCCTGACACCTTTCTTCAATCGTGCGTTTGGTTTAAGCAAATATTACGAAAAAAGACGACAGAGTCTATCATCAGAGAGATTGCAGAGAATGTTTGCAGATTTCTTTGTAACATTTTAGCAATACCTTCTCCTGCATGCAACATCTTATGTAACTGTCATCTGCTGCGTGTCATTGTTTATGACTAACAGTCGTTGAATGCAGGCAATATTTTCGTAGGATATTGTTCATAGAGGGTTTTAAGATTTGAACTGAATTAAGGCAAAGTTGTTAAGATTAAATCGACGTATGCTTCTCCTGTGTCTCTTTTTGTTTATCATCATTTTTTTGTTAGCTTTCTCCTTGCAATCTTAAATCAATCAATTACTATTATAATCATTATTGCTACTATTGCCATAATTATTCTTGCCCTTTTTCTTTCTATTATCGTCTATCAAATCCTATTTCTATCCTTTCTGCTAACCGTTGTAGCTATTGATATTGTATTGGAAGCAAATAGCCGCACATTACCTGTCACTAAAGAGGCGTATAATTTTATAATCTAGCTATTTTCCCTGAAAACAAGCTTCAAAAACAATGCCATCATCTTTAGCTTCAGCTAATGAAATTTCTGATGATGCGATGTTGCGTTTTAAGATTTAGTCTTCTTCTACTGATATTTTTCTTTCTCTTCTTATCAATTATGAAAATATGCTTCACTCTCTTAGCATTTCGGTTTGAAATCGTTTTGGTATAGAGTAACAAAACGTTTGATCGGAAATGCGAACTTTTTACTGTGACGATGAAGTTGTTGCACTGCCCATTGGTCATTGCAAACTTCCCTGGTGAATGTCCTGGAAATTGTCCAGAGGAGATCAAAGGAATAGCGTGCTGTCATTAAGTTTCTGTAACTGCAGGCGTTGGAAGCACGAGGCTCGGTCACGCGAGAGGCAGAGCGTGATCAATATGTTGGCGTAGCTTTCAGTGTTCTAAGATCTAGTTGCACAAGGAAACGTCTTGTGGAATCTTGGAGCGTGAAGCCGACCATCGTACGCAACTAAATTTTGATTAAAATTGATCTTGGATCAGATAATTGATAATATCATCTTGAATGAATTGAGACTAGTTCTACGAAACAATGAATGGTATGAATATAAGCATAGAATGGAATAAAAACAGGAGAAAATTGACATGGAAGTAAAGAAAGAAATTCGCGTAAGCACAAACGTAGACGTTGACATTAGCATGAACATAAAGCATATCCGTAAGCTGAAACAGAAATTCACACACACGGAAATACTGTAGTTATTAACGCAAGCATCAACACGAAGCATTAACGTGAAATATAAACGTGAACATAGGCACATTGAAAAGAACCTACACGTAGACATAGAACGTAGAGGCAAGCATAGACATAAGCCTTGACATTAACATAGAACATAGCCATGAACATCGATATTAACATAGACATGGATGTCAACATAACACCGTAGACATAGAAGTTGACGTAGACATTGACGTAGACATAGAACATAACCGTAAACATAGAAATTGAAGTAGAATTTGACGTAGACATAGAACATAGCCATAAGCATAGAAATTGACGTAGACATTGACGTAGACATTGACGTAGACGTATAAAATAAGCGTAAGCATAGGCATAACTTAAAAAAAATCCTGCTATGCTTTGAATTGAGTGCACTGTCACTCCTGCACTGCCTACTCGACATCTATTGTAAAAATTGACCAAATCAGTTCTGTTTATTCGATGCCGTGAAATTCAAAGATTGAGTGAAGCCAATCTCCCTGCACAAATTGAAAATGGATCCCACATTGTTCCACATCTATTAATAGCATTCCGTTCAAATGACCTCCAGGAAATCTGCAAACTTTTGTGAAGTTCTCTTCAGACCACACGTACAGGCACGCTGACTCTGTATTAATTGTGTATAGAAGCAGCAGAGAATGTTCACAATCACTGCTGGACTGAAATCATTGCGAAATCAAGCGTAGCCTCTTAAACTTGGCGAAAGACTTTCGGACATCTGGTATTTAATGTAGACTAACAAGCTTCCAACGCATGAGAGATTAATCAGCACATGCAATGCCAATCGTGAGAAATGTGTTATTAGCAATGTAATGACGATGAATGATCTCTGACTTCAGGTGCAAGTCAAAGTGGAATTAGAAAGCAAAATGCCATCAGTCAAGCATGAGTCAAATGCAAGTGGTAGCACACCAAACCATCGGTTAATACCGCATCATAGTGGCGATGGCCTTCAATTTTCTGACGGCCAAACACAAGCGTATTACGTTGCGGAGAGAAAAATGCCGATAGCCAGTTCCTCATGTAAGCATTACAATTATATTCTGTAGAAGAGTATCATAAAATCGACTTGATAAGATAGAAAGGACGGATTTTACAGTCTAGGTTACTGTAATGTTTATCGCTTTTGATTGAAATTTGGATTCTAGATAACCACTTAAATCAACTTTCTTTCGATATAACTGTAGATTCTATATAATTTCTTCATTTATCTTTTATTTTGCTTTGCTGGAAGCACGTTTATAACAGCTTTAAGTAGCTGAAGTATTTTTCTAGTTTAAATATTCGTATCTTATTATCATTGTTATCATCATTGCGAAACAGCCTCGTTCAATGACACCTTAGGACGATAGGCGGCGTGTCAATTACTATGCCATAACCACAATGAGACTGGCCTCGGGTTGGTCGATGCTTGATTTTCGAATTCTTATATTGAACTTAGCTATTGCAAAATTACATATTTGCTTTAAAATTTCTACTTTTCGCATCCTTTGGATTTGATTCAGCAATGTCTCGCTATATTGTGTCATGTGAAGTGAGCGTCGCATATGATAAGATTGACAAAGGTGGACTATGACGCTTATTTTGCAAATCACGTAATGCTAGACAATTGCTAACTAGATGAGGTGAACTCTGCAGTACACTTTATAGGTATATAAGTAAGGCAGTTCATCAAACCCTTTCATCTTTCCTCTTAAGATGCGTCACAAATCTGATAACCTTTTAAGCCAAAAGTAATTTCTTCCCACGAAAAGGGAAGGTTGTTAAGAACCATGCATCCGCTTGGTCTTTTTCTAATAAGAATATGGCTGAAACACCATTGATCCATTGCCGAGGGAAGGGATGGGGCGCTGAATCCACCAAAATGCGATATTTGTCCATGCCCATGTGAAGAGATTATCAGATGATTATTAGATGAAGAGTGGCAGTTTACGGTAAAGGGATCGATTTCACATCGAAAATGGTGGGCGATAGGTCTGGGTATAGCTGAGTCGCAAAGACCGGTATGGAGTTCTTCTGAAATTTGCAAAGCCTGTGGGAGTTGGAAAGCTTTGCATGATAATCAGATCCTTGATTATTGACGGTCTCTCGTGAATCAGTGTTCCATACCCATAACTGGGACATTGCACAGTACAAGCAGATACGATACGATAAGATAAAATAAGATGACGGAGTATTCAAAAATGGTAATGGTTAATCGACCAAGGCCCATAGCAGACGAGCAGACGATGAACCAAAAACAATCTTCAATCTTCTTCTCATGTTTGCTTCCCTCCCTCCCCCCCCCCCCCCCCCTACGTGAACTGCATGCGTCAACTGCATGCGTCAACTGCATACGGATGATATGTACGTTGTTTTGAGTATGTGAACGCTTGACTGACGTGCGGATTCTTCAGCTGAATCACGTCCTTACGATCAGTCGAACAATCATGCAAGGGGGCATCATATCAATACCGCAATGTCACTAGATTGGTTTCTCCTCCTATGTTCAGCCGCCAGTTCTTCGGAGCTCCTTGATGAACAGGACATTCAGTGGCAAGTCAGTTGCAGCCGATGTGGTAAGGTGTTGCAAACAATGCCTGATACAGCTACTGATAACTCTGGCACTGGACCTGCTTCTAAAAATATTGTAAGCACGATATTCAAGCCTAATGGGACAGGCAGATGTACCTGTCATACTAGACCAGCCGGCTCGCCGCCAATTGAACAATCCGAAGTTGCGTTCGTCAATCCCAAGGCTTCGCTGTTTGAAGAAAGCTTACTTGAAGATGGCTCGTCAGTCCTGCCGAAGCAGCAAAGACCGTCGAGTACAATGAAGAGTTTGTTGGGAGCGGATGCCTGTGAAGAAAGAGAAGAGCAAGAGACGAAGAAAGTAGCACATCCTTCCACAATAGCTCCAAGCAAACAATCTGGGTGTCCTTTTTCCGGGAAGAGAGAATTGAGAAACATTCGCCTGAAGAACTACTTCTCCTCCACTCAACAGAATGACACATTGCATCGAAAAGCCAAGGTATGAGTTTGGTTTCTTTCTCTTCGAATATCTTTATGGAATATCTGATAAACTGGATTTAGGATGCTACCCCACGTGCGCATGCATACGAAACTGCCCAGGATGATTTCTCTCTCGAGGCTATCATTACAAGTGAATCTCAATTCCCTTGGACAACGTTCTTTCAACACAACTAGTCCTTTTGTGTATCAATCCTAGATGGGTATGCACTCTGTCTCTAACTAAGATACGTACAGGCCAGCATCAATTCTCGGTTGTATTGGATAAATTGTGCACCTTGGTAGATCTGAAAACTGGTAAAGCAAGGAAATTAACTGCCTAATGCATCTCTAGTCTCTATCATAATAATATTTGTCCACTTGCCGATCCACCGTACAAGGTGGAATCCAACACAATTTGTGTAGATTAGGAGCGTCGCTTCTGAGTCTCGAAGCATGCCACTTTCGTTGCAAGCTGGAGCGGGGTGATAACTTCGTCTTGCTTGACTCTCTCGTGTTCTATCTTCTCTCTGGCTTCTCTCTCAAATGGTTCGATGTGAAATCTCTGGCTTTCGTCTTGATTCCTTCGTTGTGCTGTCTCTCGCCGTTGCCTCGTTTGCCTCCAACACACCGAACACACCGATTAGTCTCAACTCTAGTCAGCCTCTTCTCTCATGTCCGGCAGCTTTTTCTCTCCTACAAACATTCAACGATTCTCTCATCATCCATCTATCAACTCATTTCCATATTTTACAGTTTCAGCTTGACAGTGAGTAGGAAGAATATTTTTTTTCGCTTCCCAAACCGGATGACGTTTTTGTGTGTGCCATTTCTTTGTCTTTTCTATTAATCTAACAGTCCGATAGAACTTTTCCAAGGAAATTTTTACATAAATCTTTTAGGATCTTAAAGGGAAATTCTTATCGCTGCAAAAATTTCTCAAATAGTTGAAAGAGTTTTTTTATTCGCGCACTTTACTGACTTGAGTGGGCTTATGCAATGCTTCTGTCGGCAACTATCTCACGAAAGTGATCTTTACAAAAATGAAAATATCTCTAGCTTCCTTCAAATGTGAAGCAAAGTAGCCGAAAAATACTTATGATTAGGAATTACAACTATGAAAAAGTTGAAAGCATTGCCAATGAAACAAATAAAACAAGAGACAGACGGGTAGAGAGATACAGGGCCTAACGATCTCTAGCGGCTAAATTAAATTCGAAATGAGATAAGGAATCTCTTGGCCAACTTAGACTCTGTCTCATTGTAGGAAAAGGACAAGCCTTTTGGAAAACATTCAGGCCTTGATTCTCAGAAGATAAGTTTGGAAACCAAAACTTTAGAAATAGTGAGAGCACAAGCAAAAGAAAAGTCCTTGAATGCATTATATCAAACATGTAGAACGATTCGCATTTGACTTTTAATCTAGTTTACTATATGCTTTTTGCGACGGGCAAAGTGCACAGCAGGCACTTGTTTGCCTTATTAAGACATCTGGTAAGAAACTTGGTGAAAAGGGATAGAATAGATGGTTCTAATTGCTATCTCTATGGCTTATGATGGTCTTCCGCTTGACATGCTCATAGCCAAACTTGCAGTCTATGGATTTGGACCAAATAATCTTGCATTAATCTAAAAATGTCCTATCCTAAAGAATGCAACGTGTTAAAGTAGGCTCTGTATTCAGCGAATAGCAGGAAACGCTGTCTGAAGTCCCACAAGGCTCAGTTCTCGGTCCTGTTGCTCAATATCTTTAATAATGATTTCATCTCCAAGCTGAGGTCCTTTCATGTCTGCAAATTTGCAGATGATAATACTATGTATGCATGTTACAAGAATGTAGAATCAGTGGTAACGAGACCCGAGGATGATAACTCTAGGGCTCTCGATTGGTTTCATCGTAAAAGAACGGTGGTGAATCGCAAAAAATTCCATGAATTGTTTCCTGGCTTGAACGGCATCACGAATTGGTCATAGCAATCTGAAATAAGTAGTAGCAAGTGTGACTAGATTCGTTTAATAGCTTGGGATAAATTTTGATGATGAATTGAAGTTTCATAAACATGTGGAAGCATTGCGTCAAAAGCTTGCAGAAAGTCAGTGCATTCTCAAGGATGGAACTTTGCAAACTTGTAATATCAGTTTCAACGTTTTTTCACATCATCGATCTTAGAGAGACCAAAAATTTACCATCCGCATCGAATTTACCATTGGCATCAATTACCAATCTGTTGCTAAATTGTTCCACTTTGATTAGGCGAGCCACTGCAGTGAACCCAGATGTATGGGTTCATTGATGCAGCCGTATGGCGGAGGAGATCAGAGGCCTTATGGTGTGCCTCGTCCTAAGGACGAGGTGAAAATTCACGCAGTCGAATTCTTTGACGAATATTATGCCCATCTCAAGCAGTGAGTATCTTATTGAAATACTTCAGTCATATTATTACCTTTTATTTTTCAAAGCATTTGCTATGCAGAATGCCACAGATGTATCTCAATATGAGTACAAAAGGCTTTCACAAATGCGCACCCACATGTTTTGAGTTTGATGAATTTCGACCATCTGAAGACCTACTCTATATCAATTAAAAGCTTCGGCGTGGTGCTGTCGGAAATAGCATTACCCGAGAGAGAACATTGGAACACATATTTTATGTTGCATAAGAAACGCTTGCTATAAGTGTTTTGATGTATTGATGGTTTGCTATGCGTTGAGTTTAACGGAAATATGGCGTTGCATTGTGACTTTGTTGTCGTGTAAAGTCTTCCGACGATGCAACAAGATTACCAACAACAATGCCGCTGCATTTTTTCAGGAAACCCAAAATTGAGCGATGTTTTGAGTCTTTTTCAGCATAAATCCCATTGCTGCATTACTGTATTTCATTTGAATGCCCCTCAGGGTCTCTCTCTCTCTCTCTCTCTCTCTCTCTCTCCTCTCTCTCTCTCTCTCTCTCTCTCTCTCAGAGCGTCTCTTTCTCAGGGTCTCTCTTTCTCAGGGTCTCTCTTCTTTCAGGGTCTCTCTCTCTCTCGTGGTCTCTCTCTCTCTCAGGGTCTCTCTCTCTCTCTCTCTCTCTCTCTTCTCCTCTCTCTCTCTCTCCCTCTCTCTCTCTCAGAGCGTCTCTTTCTCAGGGTCTCTCTCTTTCAGGATCTCTCTCTCTCGTGGTCTCTCTCTCTCTCAGGGTCTCTCTCTCTCAAGGTCTCTCTCTCAGGGTCTCTCTCTCTCTCTCTCTCTCTCTCTCTCTCTCTCTCTCTCTCTCTCTCTCAGGGTCTCTCTCTCTCTCTCTCTCTCTCTCTCTCTCTCTCAGGGTCTTTCTCTCTCTCTCTCTCTCTCTCTCTCTCTCTCTCTCTCTCTCTCTCTCTCTCTCTCTCTCTCTCTCTCTCTCTCTCTCTCTCTCTCTCTCTCTCTCTCTCTCTCTCTCTCTCTCTCTCTCTCTCTCTCTCCTCTCTCTCTCTCTCTCTCTCTCTCTCTCTCTCTCTCTCTCTCTCTCTCTCTCTCTCTCTCTCTCTCTCTCTCTCTCTCTCTCTCAGGGTCTCTCTCAGGGTCTCTCTCAGGGTCTCTCTCTCTCTCTCTCTCTCTCTCTCTCTCTCTCTCTCTCAGGGTCTCTCTCTCTCAGGGTCTCTCTCTCTCAGGGTCTCTCTCTCTCAGGGTCTCTCTCTCAGGGTCTCTCTCTCTCTCTCTCTCTCTCTCTCTCTCTCTCTCTCTCTCTCTCTCTCTCTCAGGGTCTCTGCATAACCCTTTTGATTTAAGAAATTCATGAGTCTAAGAAAAGTTCAATGTTGCATAAACAGGAAGGATTCAACAGCACACAAGGAACGTCTTGCAAATGTGTTTGCAGAGGTTGACAAGCGAGGGACTTATGATTTGACATACAATGAGCTTGTCTTTGGTGCAAAGATGGCATGGAGAAATGCCCCAAGATGCATCGGCCGCATACAATGGAACAACCTTAAAGTGAGTCGCTTATTGCAATTATGAGACTCTTATCCTGTTCTTCTTCCAAATACAAGTGTACAGAGTAATTATCGTTTATTAATGAATGAATGAATGGGTAAAATACTGAAAGAATGATAGAGGGAGAGGAATTAATGAAAGAAGGAAGGAAAAAATGAATAAATTCACGAAAGCTATCATCATAATAACTATCGCTATCACTTCTACTATAATTGTTATCATAATTGCTTTTATTATTGTAAAAATCACTTTTCTTATTACCAGCATTATCATTATTACTATTATTATTACTCTTGTTACCATTCACCCCCTATGTTCTCGTGCATAACTCTTGGCCAATACAATACAACACAATAATTAGTATTAAATCGTAAAAGTTATCATTCTTTTCAAGTGACTTTTTTTCTTTGTATTTCTCGTTTCTTTTTGTTCAAGTGACCAATTGTAAACTACCTATTTAGTGAGGCTTGCAGTTGTATGTTAGTATATATTATAAGAAACAAAGTTTGAAAAAAGGGCTGTTCATCATCGCTATTATTTCGCACCCCGCATGCAAGATAATTGAGTACCCTTTCTGGGATGTGAATGTCTTACATTGCAGTGATTATGTCATTCTTGTTTAAGCAACATCTTTCGATTCTTTCTTTGAGGTATTTGACGCAAGATCGGTGAACACACCGGAGGGAGTGTTTGCGGCCATTTGCCAACATATGGATTATGCCACGAATGAAGGGAACCTTCGGTAGTTAACATTTAACATTTAAAATGCTTTATCACCGCCTTTGATAAACACTCCCTTACCGATTGAATTTATTCTTCCCTTTTTTAATCCTCTTGGTAATAGCTTCCCACAAGCTACTGGCATTTAGTCAAGTCGGCTCAACTAAAGACTTCAGCCCTGTTGCTAATGGATGCCTTCTTTGTCCTTGTCTTACTTTCACCTCCCACCTCCGTCCTCTTAAATGCTTCTGAATAGGAATCACGGACTGTTGTCATCAAGGAAGGAAAGACCAGGGCAAGTTTGAATTAGTATAGTTTCCAAGGGATCTATAATATGTATTCAGATGCCAGATGGAATGCACGAGAAGTGTAAAAAATGCTGTGTGCCTTTCCTGCTAACTTCCCAGTAGCTAATGTTTTTCATACCCCCCTGGAAGCAAATGAAAGTACAGTTATCTCCTAGCAGCTCCTTCAACAGCTACTTGAATGCCTACTCCACGAAATTTATCCCACAAATCATCATTCATCCCTAGAACATGCAATTTATGGAACGTCTTGCCTTCTTCTTGCTTTCCTGAATCCCACAACTTGCCATCTCTCAAATCTAACATAAATTAACTTGATCTGATCTCTCTCAACTCTTAGCTTTTCGCTTTCTTCTTTCTTCCTTTGTTGGGGCTTTGTATAGGCCACCATGGCCTTTCCTCAACATAACTCACTGAAAGAAAAAAAAATTAAAATTATGATTATTATCATTATAGTTCCTGTTGCTTTTATCAAAATTTTAATCTCTGCCTTTGAATCCTGGCCCAAGCTACTGAAATCCATGCAGACCACTATGGATTTCCTGTGGAATTCATGGCAACCTTTGCCTGGGAACCCTGACAAAATCCCACCTTAAATCGCTGTCTTAAACACCCTCTTGAAATTTCCCTCGTTCTTACGTTGCCTGCAGGTCTACGATCACAATTTTCCGCGAACGACGAGAGGGAGAGAAGGACTTTCGACTGTGGAACGCTCAACTCATTAAGTACGCTGGATATGAACAAAAAGATGGCAGCATAATCGGCGACCCAACGGGTGTGGCCTTCACAATGGTTGGTATCACTAAATAACAATAATGATAGTAATAGTAACAATATGCGAATATTTTGACAAGATAGCCTATCAGTATGTGCAATATTAACAATAGGGCGCTGCATGCTTAATTGTTATAGCAATGATGTACATATGGATCTTAGAAAATTAAAGCTAGCATACAAATGCAACCTACTTACAGATTATATACTTACATAATTAGATATTATTACCATGGCCGTCTAACATTACATTTTTATATCTGATCAAATTGAATTCATTTTAACAGTTTTGCTTCCTGGAAATAAAGAGTACATATCGGCAATAAACCTGCTTAAAAAGTAATAAGAAGGAAAAATATCGAAATTTATGACAATATGAGGATAATTAACGGGTTTAATTCGTATTAAGAATGAGGTGCTTGTCGAGGCAGAATGCAATTCAATCCCAAGGGAAGTGACAAATCAACCGTTCTCCTTCTCAAGTGTATCGATTCGATTGATTCCAAATATTTGAATATTCAAATATGACCAGGTATTATCTCCTTGCAGCTTTGCGAGAAACTTGGATGGAGAGGAGCTGGGACAAAATTTGATGTTCTGCCTCTGGTGATTGAATGCCATGGAGAGAAGCCTGTTGTTTTCGACATACCGAAGCATCTGATATTAGAAGTTAACATCAAGCACCCAGAGTGAGTTGGACCCATTTTTGTTTTGACCTTTATCCAGAGGTGTCGTGAGGATTCTTCGGCATGGAGGCTAAGTTACCCAACAAGGAATATAGATTATCAATTGACAGAAGCAACTTTAGTAGCAATTGGTCACAGACTTGATCTTTTCTCCAAAGGGGGGGGGAGCGCTGCCCGATGGAGAGGTTGTAGCCCCATCTCCCCCCTCTGGTGCTTTCCCTGCTTCAATCTTGCTGTCTCTTGGATAGAGTGCTTGCTACAAACCTCGCTGCGCTGCACCAATGCATGCTCCAAAACTGCACTGGGATGGAGCATTGCATTCTGTTTCATAGGGCTGAGCTGGCTTGGTCACTTAATGAGACTTGATAGGCAAACTCCAGTTAGGCTAGCTCCGTTTGAGTAATTGCAACCAGGTAGAAGAAAGAGAGGCAGACCAAGCTTGACATGGACGAAGTTAATAGAAAAAGATCTAGAATTAACAGACATCAAACTTAACTAAAAGGATAAGAGGACACCGGAAGAAAAAATTACAGTACTTTAGGGACTTGCTGAAGACAGAAACAAGTGGCTAAAATTTGTGATGGACATTGTGGCGTTTAACTGTTAAATGTGTACAGATGATAACTCTGTTTCCTTTCGGATGTGAGGTCACTTGGGAGTTTTGCGATGCGTTTTTATCATCCAAGTTAGATGCCTTCTTGCGTTTAACTTGACCTCTCAGTAACATTTTAGCTCTAAGATGCTCGATTTGTGAGCGCAGTCCTATTTTTGAAGTGCATATCGTATCATAAAAGGAAAACAGGCACACTGCTTTCCCACTTAAGCATCGGTGTTCTGGCAAACATCTGATGACCTGTCCCAAAACTGTACCGAAATCTGTGGTAGTGCAACTGTCATATGCACCAAAACCACTGTAAGAAGGACCTTCCATTTTTGTGCCTATCTATTTTCGAGACAGTCGTGCCTAACACGAGGATTGGAGCCTCGAATCCTACACATGTCACAATAAAACGCCACTGGTAAGGAAGGCAGCGGGAAACCACTTCATAAAGTCAATTTCCTTAGAAAAAACTCAAGAGCCCTGTCTCTGGTTTCTGCTACGATCGAAATCGAGTACGAAACGCAGCACTTTCAAGCAGAAAAGGCTTCAAATCTCTAAGTTAATCAGCAAATTCATCCTTCCACTTGTGCATTTTTCTTTTACGCATCTGTTTCCAATGTTAGAGTCAAGTAGGACAACCTCCGCTACCAGTCTTTCAAATTCCCTCTGATCCAGTGTGGTTGTCCTGGCCTCCGTCTAGGGCGTGCCATTTCTTTTCCACCGGTACAGTAGCTACATAACCATATTGCGTTTGTAATATACATATATAAAACAATCGGAGTACTTTTTTTAAGGCAAATGTTTTGATTTGTTGCATCATATTAATATATATATATATATATATATATATATATATATATATATATATATATATAAATATATCTATAGGTATATATTCATATTTATACATACATATATATTTTTATATATATAATTGTGTCTCTCCCGCCTGACAAACAAGAGGGTAATGAAGGAATTAGTTTCCTTGCTCGAGTGCACGTATTCACGAGGTTCGTCATCGAGACAGCTTCCACCCGCGAACCTCTGCGTCTCTCATCAAGGACTGAGATGTCATTTCTCTAATCACTCTGCATTTACCACAGTTACCCGTGGTTTGAAGAGCTTGGCCTGAAGTGGTATGCTCTTCCAGCTGTTGCGAACATGAAGTTTGACGTTGGTGGTGTAGAATTCCCGTGTGCGCCTTTCAACGGTTGGTACATGGTCACTGAGGTTGGTGCAAGGGATCTTGGTGACTCTGCTAGATACAATATGCTCGAGGTATGAATTTTCATTCCAGTTATTATTGATATACATCCCTCTGGTATTTTTGCATTACTTGATAAAATGGCAAGGATTTTGTTTAGGATTAACAAGACAGCCGTGCCGTAGGAATTGACTTAAAAGCAGCCATGATTCAGGGTTCTCCATTTTGAAGCTGCCAACCTTAGTCAAAAAAGCAACTGAGATGTTTTGTGAAGCTCATTTAGGTTTGGAAGCCAAGATGTCTGTTCATTAATTTGTAAATGTCTGAACTCTGCCATACAGAATTTCCTGATTGATTTTTCGTTCTTAATTGTATGCTACGGAAGGATTGGATGCAATGCTATATTGTTTACTAGTTCCCAAGAACGGCCTTACCCAGATGTTTTGCATCAAAAGTCATACCAGTTTTGTAAACTGCTACTCATTCTTCATAAGATAAATTAAAACAGGGGCGTATTAGCTTCCTAAAAAGTGGAGGGGGGCAAATAATTTGAGTAAGCTTTTAATTTACATAGACTGTATGCTTACCAATACCTCATTTGCTCCTCACTGGAAAAGTGGGGGTCAACTGCCTTCTCTACCCCCAGTTCCTACGTCCCTTATTGTCAATCAATCAATCAATCAATCAATCAATCAATCAATCAATCAGTCAATCAATAGGCACTAACTGTATATGAAAAATGTTTATCACTAATAGCTTTGCATGATTCGATGCTGCTAAATTGAACTTGCTTTCACCTCATGCGATGCTTTGCAACGATTTTCTCTATGTTACAGCCAATTGCAAAAAAGATGAACCTCAATACCAAGTCACCAACCTCGCTTTGGAAGGACCGAGCAGTCACAGAACTGAATCAAGCTGTTCTGTACAGTTTCCAGGTCAGCTTTTTGTCCAGAACTATGAATCAACATTTCTCCTCCCACACACTAACACCATCAAAGCATCAATGTCAATCACAATTACTATCGATCGCAGTCACTATTGATCACAATCACTATTGATCACAATCACTGTCAATCACAATTACTATCGATCGCAATCACTATCAATCACAATCACTGTCAATCACAATCACTATCGATCGCAATCACTATCAATCACAATCACTAACGGTCACAATCACTATCGATCACAATCACTACTGATCATTATTGCTATCAATCAATCATATTACTTATCTATTACAATCAATATCAGTCACAATCACTATCAGTTACAATCACTATCAATTGCAATCACTATCGATCACCCACCAAATGTCGGTCATGATCATTACAAGACCCCTGACGCAGATGTTAGAGCATGGGGCTCTAACTTCGAACACTCATCAAGGTGATACTTAAATCGCTCACGTGCGAGGGACTGTATTATGAATCAATCGTTCAAATTATCATCATTTCATTAATAGAATCTAATGCGCAAGATGTCCTTTTGCTGCTCTTTGGACAGATAGAAAGCATTAAATAACGGGAGAAGGGGGTGGCAAAGACGTGGCCTTTATCATCATAGTAGATATATCCACTAAGCAAAATGCAAAAACCTCCACTATGCAATACTATCCTTACATCATTATCAATTTATTCTACGTTGCCATTAGATCAAACCTGTCTATACATCTCTCGTTTCTCTGGTCCTTCATGGTGTAGCCATTAGATCATCAAACCTGTCTATACATCTCTCGTTTCTCTGGTCCTTCATGGTGTAGCCATTAGATCATCAAACCTGTCTATACATCTCTCGTTTCTCTGGTCCTTCATGGTGTGTATTTTCCTGTCTAGGAAGCCAAGACTACAATGGTTGATCATCACACAGCATCAAATCAGTTTATCAACCACATGCAGAATGAGGTAAATACATTCACCTTTCTCGCTCAACCTCTCCATATACGCATGATACCAGTAACCAGAGATCCAAGTTTCGAGGGTATAGTGCAGTTTCGATGCCAGTTCGTATCCCAGATAAATGGGAGAGCGAAACGAGGCGATGGCAAGCGAAACGAGAAGAGAAAGGAAGAGCCTTACTCGATAATCAGTTACTTCTCAATTGGAACCCAAGGTTGTATAAGACCGTGTCTCCTTTAAACACGAAGAAGGTGTCTTCTTTACAATTGAGACACTAGTCCATAGAAAATTCACCAAATTATATTCATATTCATATTTTGTGTGCACATCTAAGATTTAAAGCACAAAGTCTGTTAGCATTCTCATGGCTGATTTGATGATGGGAAATAAAGAACCCCATCAAAAGTACTTCTCCGTCGCTCCCGATTGCTTGTGCCTGCTCCATTTCTAGGCTAGCAGAGAGACCAAATAATTTGTGCTGAGACGAAGCATGAAGGAGTACGACCTTCTGCTAGTTTTTAGCACTATCCTTGGCTTCCGGTTGCATGTTACAATTTGCTGTATCATGTCTGTGATTAGTTTTCTTATGTGAGGGTCAACCCCAGATGCCTTACTTCAGAAATTTTAACACTGTTAGATGACGTTTCCTGTTGGCTCCTTCGGTGTACTACGGCTTTAATTACTCTGCATTAAGAAATTCACAAAATCTGCAACCTGATATGATTCATCATAGGAAAATGCAAAGCTTTTACAAATTTCACTCTTATAAGACAGAGGAGAATTTCCTCTCGAAAATCAGTAATTATTCTTCATTTTTCAAAATGGAAACATCTTTCGTTGACAACAGAGATTTCGTTCATTTCTGGTAAATTAGACCTGCTAAGATATGTGTAAATTATGATAATTATTATTCTTGATATCTGCAATACTATTTTTGCCTTGATCATCATTATCAAGTCTCGCCTGCAATGCATTACAAACCTGCCAGCGATACATATTCAACATTTTAGCACAAGCTACGCGGAGGCTGCCCTGCTGATTGGGTTTGGATTGTCCCGCCGTCTAATGGATCGACAACCGAAGTGTTTCACCAAGAGATGTTGAATTACACTGTCAAACCTTCCTACGACTACCAGGACGATGCATGGATGCATTACCAGTTTGAAGACGAAGTCAACAAGAAGAGACTGACTTTCCAGCAAGCTGCAATGTACGTCGGAATATCCGCATTTTACTTTTTCATGCCATCAACGATTATTGAATGATTTCTCCCAGCATCAAAAAGCCAATTTCGAAACACTGACGGCCTTCTGCTAATCGATCAGTGTCGACAAAGCCAACTCATACTTTCACTCCTCCGAAGTAAGTTAAGTGAGCAGTAGTTCATGCTGGGACTGACTGATCTTTGCCATGGCGGATAGCACCAATCGAGTGCACCAAAAATATGAATTTTTGTCTCTGCAGACAACTGCAATGTATTCAAGACTGCCGTGTGCGGTTCAGTTTTTGTTCCAGCACTTATGCTACAGTATATTCCACTTACGGCTTTTTAAAATCGATTTTACAGCCTTGTCAGAGCCACGAAATTCCTCATGAATAGCATTATGGCGAAACGACAAAAGGCGACAGTTCTTTATGCTACAGAAACGGGAAAATCGGAAAGTTTTGCGAGGACACTGACAAATCTCTTATCAAGAGCATTTGACGTGCAAGTATTTTGTATGGATGAATATGATTTCAGTCGAATTTCGAAAGAGAACTTGCTCATGATTGTCACAAGCACCTTTGGAAATGGAGAAGCACCGATGAATGGAGAGGTAGGCCTATTCTCTTAGAATTTTAAGCTAAATCGAACGATGCTAGAAGGAGATATATATCAGCATAACAAAGCGATATTAAACCATTAATAATGACCTTAATATGTATAACTTTAGAAAAATAGAAACTGTTCTTCAGAGTTATTAGAATTTTCTGGTTGGCAGCAGGTTCGAATCAAATGTATAGCTGCATTTTTAGGCAAATAATTTTGAAAAATAGCTGATGTATGTATGGATGTATCAAAGTATGTATCAATAAAGGATTGTTTAGAAAGATAATTTCAATTTTAAACGTAAAATCGCGAGTTTTAAATAGTTCCTCGGTAGTATAGTGGTGAGTATCCCCGCCTGTCACGCGGGAGACCGGGGTTCAATTCCCCGCCGGGGAGGTGTTTTTATCTGTCGAGTAATTAAATTTTAATGATTGCTGGTAGGATTTTTCCTATGATTCACGAAATTGCTTCGTCAACTTTTCGTTCTATTAAAAACAAATTCAAAAAAATTAGAGATCTGTCACTTGTAACATAGTAAGGAGTCTTTATGGATGCTTGCGAACAATTGAGCTTTCTTTGTATAGGCCACCATGGTCTTTCCCTAATATAACTTACTAAAAAACAAAAAAAATTGTATTGTTGAGTGTAGCTCTGTTAGCTAGTTAGTTGTCTTGCAGTCTGACTTCATGAATTGCTCAGGACACTGACACGGAATGCTTAATTGATTCAATTTCATTATCTTTCGTAGCAATTCGGAGGCCTGCTCTATAAACTTGGACATCAAAGTACCAGGTAAGATATTACGATTCTCTTCGCTTCATTTTGACAATCCTATTGAGGTTTGCATGCAGCGAAAAAGGAGACGACGAAACGATCTTTCTTCAGCTGTTAGCTTCGTTATTTTCGTATTTGCCAATGCGTTCGTTTAGGGGATGTCGTAGAGACTGGCAATCTTCAATTCGATTCAAATTTGCTTACTTCTATCACTTTCAGCGCTACTGGCAAAAATGCTTTCAGTCAACAAGGCAAAGCACTTACAGGCATCAAGTAAGTTACGATTCTATTCCTGAGAAAAGAGACAGTTTCAGAGCTTCTTTGCCTTTACGGAGAATGCTAACTAGGAAATGACGCCTAGGAAAACACGTTTAATATCCAAACGAAGTGTAATGAAAAACATTTACTTTTCCATCTTGCCCAAGGAAAGATGGCCAGATCTTTTGTTGGACGAGTAGCTGTAGATATAACGTAGGGTGGATAAATCCCAGCATGAATTAGCACATCGGGGAAGTCAATTCCAAAGATGAGGAGAGACACTTTTAAAAACACGATACCGTGCTGTTACAAGCTTGTCCTTGATGCAATTTACTGTCGTGTCCACGTTTGGAATCTTCACCAAGCTATTGACTCAATATGAAAACTTTGAACTCTTGCAGGTATGCTGTGTTCGGACTTGGTTCAAGTGCCTACCCAAATTTCTGCGCCTTTGCTCACTCCTGTCGCGATATTCTGCACCAACTTGGAGGTAATGAAATTCACCCGATTGGTGAGGGAGATGAGTTGCGAGGGCAGGAAGACTCTTTCAAGAAATGGGCGAAGTCGGCATTCAAGGTATTACAAAACACTAAAACCACATTATATGCAAAAATTGTGACATTATCAGGTGCGAGATGGCCTGTAGCATTTAGAGTTAACAGGGGTCGCACGAGAGGGGGTAAGGAAGCTACGGCCCCCCTGCGGGAAGCATAAGCCCACGTCGGGGAAAAGTCAAGTCTGTGACCAATCGTTACCAAACGCAAGCTTCTAAGAACTAAAAATCCAGCCCCCTTGTTGGAAGAGTTCTGGTTAACCCCCTGGAGTCTTATTAATTAAAAGTGAAGTTTGTGTTAATAGCAAAAGATAGGGAGAAGACAGGTTTATGTCTCTATTATATTGATATCATACCGTTTGATTTGATAAGTTAGGGTTTGTACAACATTTCAAAGATTCAGTTTCTGATTGTATCATTGTATTTAATATTAACAGGCGGCCTGTACGGAATTCTCCATTGACGAGAGCAAACTGTATTCCAACTCTGAAGAGAGCATTGATTCGGTGAAGGAAGCCTATGACCCCAAGAAATACACATTCGCATACGATAAAGCAGATACAAGCTTAGACGTCTTGCAAGGTTCAGTTTTTCTTTAACTCGATCGAGTTTGTTCTGTTGGAGGCTTTTGGGAATGAGATATCATGCCAAAACGCTTGTATCAGTCCACAGGAAATTTGGCTTGCGTTTTTACAAGATGTTATCGACAGCATTTGCTGATTGATGCCATGGTCTCTGGTTCGAACCCCACCTTATGCTTAACCTTAGCCTAGATTAAGATCCAGAAGTGTTAAGAATACGACACTGGAATGGAAGGAATTGTAGTCTCATCTGCAAATAGTCGGTTTTTCTTTTAGTTAATTCTTTACTTTAGCTGATTATTGTCAAATTACGCAGCGATTTTCTGAACTTTTCGTTTTTTCCTATTCAAACACCATCTTCTAGAATTACAGTCAGACCAAGTATACACATTTGCCGGAAATTGGCAATAAGACGTACCAGAATTTTGA
The DNA here is from genome assembly GCA_964026355.1 of Pseudorhiza aurosa. Taxonomy (NCBI): domain Eukaryota; kingdom Metazoa; phylum Cnidaria; class Scyphozoa; order Rhizostomeae; family Lychnorhizidae; genus Pseudorhiza; species Pseudorhiza aurosa. The sequence goes on from OZ032120.1 coordinate 8,183,050, forward strand.
ACCAATTTTTCGTCCATGGAAGAATTGTCTTCCTAACGCATGAAACAGCATGTCTGAGAGGAAAGCTTTGAGTAACCATAGATGTATGTAGTTTCATTAAAACTGGCTTTTCAATTGAACGAGGTGGCAATAACTTGCGTAATTTTCTGGACAGGTTTGTCAAGGCTTCATAACAAGGACATCCAAGAAGCAAAATGCATCTCAGTAGAAGAACTGCAGTCTAAAAAATCAAGGTTAGTCATGTGTACCACACTGTCTGTCATTTAAATACTGGAAGACATTTTCCGGTTCTTATGAAAGGGAGTGTAAAACCTATTCCCTTAAAGTCAGAGGCTAGTGACGCTTCTGCCGTTCCCATAACCCGGATGAAAATAATAATTAATTGCAAATAATAGTCTTCTTAAAACTTCATTTTGATAAATATAAACTAAACATACAAATGCAAATTTGTCTGCTGGTAAGTAATTTCTACTCGGCTGGCCTGATTACCGGTATTGCTAGAAGTAGATGGATGAATGGATGAATGAATGAATGAATGAATGAATGAATAAATGAATGAACACAGCTAATTGAGGGACCGTAGAAAAGTGAAAAGTAAAATACAGACAAGAAGACGAACATAAAGGAAATCTTCACTGATCTCGGGAGCTTTTTCAGCCGTTTTTTTGCGATGTTACCAGTCTGAACAAATGGATATTTGTTTTGCTGCGCAAATGTTTTTATTACACAAAAGAGTGAGCGTATTTTTACGTCACGCTGAAAAGCTTTTCGTCCGACACTCGCCAGGGTAGGAAATGTCGAATTATTGCTGAAATCAAACTTCTTCTGGGTGTAGAACTATCGGCCTCTTTTCTGGGTTACACTATTCTCTCGTTATTTTGTTCAATATTGTGGGATTCAGTGAGTCTGTAAAAAGATTCGATTTAACACTGCATTGAATATGGCCAAACTCATTTCTGTTCTAGTCGCTCTACCGTTCTGGTGAGGCTTGACAGAAACGGAAATTCTTCACTGAACTTCCAGCCCGGTGACCATCTATCAGTCTTCCCGTCAAACGATGCGAACATGGTTGAGAAGCTCATTTGTCAGTTAAAGAATGCCCCAGACGCAGATTCCTCATTAAAGATAAAGAAGTTGAATGGGGCATCCGATGACTGGGAGGTTGTCTCTCGCTTGCCTTCGCAGTGCTCCTTGAGACAAGCACTCACAAGCTATTTGGACATTACAAGCCCTCCCAGCCAAGAGATCCTTGGCTTGTTCGCAAATCTAGTAAGTACATTGCACATTGGCTTTCCGCTGTTTCTGATTCTTGATACTCTGTAGGAAGTTTTATAACGGATGCCTTACGTGCACTTGTATTAGGTGTCGTGATGGCTCAGTGGTAGGATTCTTGCGCATTGATCCTATGATCAGTGGTTCGAATCCACCCTCAGCAAAAATTTCACTTAGAGTACATGAGTAGATTGCTAGCTCTCTGTAATTCCAGGCGTATGAATGACGAGGCGTGATGAAATTGAGGGGCTTTAATCTTTACATTTGACTTTCTCGGGATGAACTCAATAGTTCAGAATAAGCCAGTGCTTTAATTTTCTACTGTCTGTTATTGATTCACGAGCATATTATTTTCCTCAACCATCAGGCAGAAGGCGCAAGTGATGCTGCTAAGCTGCGGAGTCTTTCTCAGGTAATTCGACTTACTCGAATCAGAAAATTGAACAGGACACCTTTACATATCTCATTCATGTCTCACCGTATCACCCAAGCACTATGGATAGCTCCGTGGTTAGATTCTTGCGCATTAATTCTATGGTCTGTGCTTCGAATCCCCCTCAGCTAAACTTTCATTTAAAGTGAGGAAAGCCACCAGCTCTCTGTAATTCCGGACGTACGAATCAAGAGGTTTGGCCATATCGAAAGGAAGGACCTGGACACTGCTCGATCAGCAAAAAGCTACTCCGTGTAAAAATATCTGCGTTTGACATCTAGGTAGAATCATGTAGGAAAGCACTATGGGTGTCTACTATAGATGCTCTGATTTTCGTATATCTTCTCGAAGGCAAGGTGTATTTTTTAGTGAGTTATGTTGAGGAAAGGCCACGGTGGCCTAAACAAAGCCCCAACAAAGGAAGAAAGAAGAAAGTGAAAAGCTAAGAGTTGAGAGAGATCAGATCAAGTTCATTGATCTCAGATTTGAGAGATGGCAAGTTATAAGATTCAGGAAAGCAAGAAGAAGGCAAGACGTTCCAAAACTTGCCGGCTCTAGGGATGAATGATGAGTTGTGGGATATAGTTTTGCCTTCTGTTTAGCATCATACCTTTTCTATTTCAAGAATCATTATGTCTGGCTGCCATATTCATAGTAATTATTAGACAATGTAATTTTCAGGACTCACATGCATACGAAGATTGGAAATGCGAAAATTTTCCAACCATCACAGAGATTCTTGAAGATTTCCCATCGTTGAAGCTGAACGGTGTTGAACTACTTACTCAGCTTCCAATTCTGCAACCAGTATGTGTTTCTTCCTTTTGGCCTTGAAAAAATATTTTAGAAAATAGTTCCGCCGTATCAAATAAAGGCTTCTTTATCAAAGGCTTATTTTTTTCCTACATCTCTATCTACCTATGCCTATCCATCTATCTGTCTATCAATCCATCTATCTATCTATCAATCTATCTTTCTATCTATCTATCAATCCATCTATCTATCTATCAATCTATCTTTCTATCTATCGGTCTATCTAAATATATCACATATTGCCTACACATATGTATTACACGCACTCCCTTGAATGCTCAAGTGCTTCCATTGTAAGTTTTGTGTCCATTTTTCGACTCATCAACCAATAATAATCTTTTCACAGCGGTACTATTCAATTTCATCGTCTCCACTGCTGTTTCCCAATGAAATTCATGCCACTGTTGCTGTAGTACGCTATGAAACTGAAGGTATGATCAACTGCCATCTGTCTACCATAAGTGTGCGAAAATTTATCCATCCAATTAGAAATTACCTTACCTGGAATTCAAGGGTAGATTTTAGAGCGGTGAGAGGCCATGCTTAATGAGAAATGGGTCAGTCCTCTCCTTCAATCGACTGAGCTTTGTGAAGTTTTTGATTGAAGATACATAGAACTTGGGACTTAAAAGGAAATTTGGGACGTATGAGGTCTGCGCTTATCACTATGAAACAGAAAACTCCAAAAGTGCAGCTTTTGGCTAGATTGAAGTTGTTCAAAGAACAACTCGATCTACAGCCAACTTATAACTGCTCTTGTATGATACCAAGAATTTGTCTCTACTAGGCAAGCAGAAAAGGATGCACGATGGAGTTTGTTCTGGTTGGATGAGCAAACTCAATAGAAACGACGTCGTCCCTTGTTACATGAGACAGTGAGTAGATATGAATCAGCATCGTCGTTATCACCAATCATTCTGATCATTATGAATCATCATAATCATTATTCTTTTCATTACCATCATCATCATCGTCATCCCCATCATAATCATTATCAACATCATCATCATGATCACCATTGTCAACATCACCATAATGATAATAATAATCATCATCATCACCATCATCATCATCATCATCATCATCATCATCACAATCATCATCACAATCATCATCATCATCATCATCATCATCACCATCATCATCACAATCATCATCATCATCACCATCATCATCATTATCACCATCATCATCACCATCATCATCATTATCACCATCATCATCATCATCATCATCACCATCATCATCATCATTATCATCACTATCATCATCACAATCATCATCATCATCACCATCATCATCATTATCACCATCATCATCACCATCATCATCATTATCACCATCATCATCATTATCATCATTATTGTCACCATCATCATCACCATCATCATCATTATCACCATCATCATCATTATCATCATTATTATCATTATCATCATCAAACATCATCAATCATTATCATCATCAATCATCATCATCATCATCACCATCATCATCACCATCATCACATTAATAATGATAACATCAGCATCGTTTTCGTCTGTCTTAATTTTCCACAGTTGTTCGGCTCGGGGAAGAAAGACACGGCACGCTTTTCTGCATTCATCTGTCACTTCGCAGAAGGCTTGTCAAAGAATCAAATGCCTTTTAAATATTCCTGCGACAGTTTGCATGGGTTTAGTTGTAGCATTGTCAGCAAGCGGGATTGCTCTCATGGTGGAGAAGGCCGTTCGTTTCATTAAGACTTCTTTTAAAGTTTATGTTAGCTACTAAGGCTCTTCTTTTGACTTCAGTTCGAAAGACGCATTCTATTCCACATGACAACATCCCAGCGCAGCTGTATCGCTTGTATGCAATGGTCCTTTCAATCTAGCTTATCACAGTTTCCTTGGAAGGAAATGCTTTTATCAACAGGACCCAGTCGAAGACCAAATTTTCTGAGATTCCACATCGGGCTTTAGTTTCCTTTTCTGCAAATTTTCGCAAGGACGAGAATCTACTTGGGGAATCTCCGAGCAATCTTCCGCTAGTTGTGTCGCTTTACTTTTAAAAGCAAGTGTTAATCAATGCCTTCATGATGAGAATTGTTTCTTTGCCTTGCAGAGCACCGTCATTTCGGCTGCCAACTGATCTTCGCGCGCCTGTCATCATGGTTGGACCAGGCAGTGGTATTGCGCCACTGAGAAGTTTTTGGCAACACAGACAGAAGCAGAGAGAAATGGAGGAAAGCAAAGATGTGGAATGGGGATCAATGGACCTTTACGCTGGATGCAGAGCCTTCGAAGAGGATAACATCTACCAAGAAGAGAAACAGCAGCTAGTGAACGCTGGTACCTTGGATCACGCGTTTTTGGCACTGTCAAGAGAACCTGGTGTGAAAAAGGTACTTGCAGCAATTTATGTACGGCTATGCATGCATGGATATGTATGCATGACTATGCATGTATGACTATGCATGTATGACTATGCATGTATGGCTATGTATGTGTGGCTACGTATGGCTATGCATGCATGGCTATGTATGCATGACTATGCATGTATGACTATGCATGTATGGCTATGCATGTATGACTATGCATGTATGACTATGCATGTATGACTATGCATGTATGACTATGCATGTATGACTTTGCATGTATGACTATGTATGTATGGCTACATATGTATGGCTACATATGTATGACTATGTATGTATGGCTACATATGTATGGCTACATACGTATGGCTACATATGTATGACTATGCATGTATGGCTATGCATGTATGACTATGCATGTATGACTATGTATGTATGGCTATGCATGCATGGCTATGTATGCATGACTATGTATGTATTACTATGCATGTATGGCTATGCATGTATGGCTATGTATGTGTGGCTACGTATGGCTATGCATGCATGGCTATGTATGCATGACTATGCATGTATGACTATGCATGTATGGCTATGCATGTATAACTATGCATGTATGACTATGCATGTATGACTATGCATGTATGACTATGCATGTATGACTATGCATGTATGACTATGCATGTATAGGTGCAAACTGGTCGTTGTTTATGGTATAAGCAAACTGAATTTTTTGCGGCGATTAATCATCACTAATCAAATCACAAGAATGATTCATCAAAACATCGCAATTATTAGTGGGTAAGCTTCCAATTGTTAATTCTTTCATGAGACTGGGTCTTCTAAGAAAGCAAACCAGGATTACATTGTTTGTCGAATGCCATTCCAATATCCTTATTGTACACCTTCGTCTTTCAGACGTACGTGCAAGACTTGATAGCATCTCAAGCGAGGGAAATATATAGTAAGATTGTCAACCAAAGTGGACATATGTACGTCTGCGGTGACGTTGCAATGGCTGCTGGTGTCAGCGATACTCTCTGCAGAATTTTGCAAGAAAAAGTCTCGTTCACTAAAACCCAAGCGAAAGAATTCATCAAAAAAATGAAGGTAAGATTTGATCTAATTGAAAGGAGATACAGTGTTTCCTTGCTACTTTGCGCTTCGCACTTCGCGTTTCAGTGCATTGCGGGTTGAAAATAGTAATTCAAATATTCAAAAAATATCAAACAAAAATTCAAATTACCGCGAAAGTCCATAAAAAGATGCAGAAGGCAAATTATCGCGGTCATGTATACGCTCATTCGTATCATTTATGTCCAAAAAAGCTTCGTATGTTAGAAATGGGGGGGGGGGTTTGCTACATCGAGGATTTTCGCATATCGCGGGGGTTCGGTTCCCCATTAAACGCGATGTATGAGGGATCACTGTATACCAATAGCTAGATGATTACCTGAGACTATTATTTTAAGCTCAAAAAGGATGTTTGCTGAAGTAGAAAGTCTTGAGCCAACCCTTTGAAACTTTTCTGTGCTTTTGACCGTACCTAGAATTCTGCCAATGCACATGGACGTCCCTATTCTCCGGCTCCTTCGCACCAGCCAAAGTTACGTTTCAAGAAACATAGTCAGTGGATACGCAAAGACCTTTCCTGCATCGTGTTTTTGGTGAATAGGGCAGCGCCTATCACTGTTTCTTTGGCATCTATGCCACACAGTCGTGCAAGCACAGTAATTGCTAGTTTGGGGCAGGCCAAATGCCTTTAACTCCTATTGCCATTCCCAAACTGCTAACTGCTGTGCAAGGAAACAGCATACAACATTTCAAAAACCCTTATTGTGACTCATTGTTTCCTGATCTACCGCAACCCCCCCCTTGCGCAAGCTTGATACGGTAAATTATGAATCCCTTACTTTCCTAATCTATCGCGAGTGAAGATTGAAAATACTCGTGCATTTCTGTTTCAGATCGACTTTTATTTCGTCTAAGCCACTTTCGAGTGATTTCATAATGTAGCAGTACTACGTATAAACAACACTTTGGATTGTGGGCTAAGTTCCTGCAGGATACACAAGACTTTATCGGCAGCGAGGAAAGCAGCTTAAAAATCCCGGTACAACCCACTTCCCTAGCAAAACTCGGGGCCCTTCTTCTAGTTTCTGCTAAACTCAGAATCGAGTATGCAATGCAGTGTGCTGCAAAGTTTGTGAAACTCCTTGTTGTGAAAACAAGCAGAATTGTGCGTATTTCTCCTTTTTTTTCTAAACTGAAATGTTTTCTTTTCGACAGAGTTCTGGGCATTACCACGAAGACATATTCGGAGTGACTAAAATACGCAGCCGCACATCCAAAGAATGAACATAAATTATTTAATGAAAGTTGACCTCAGGAAACTTTGCACGAATTAGATTTTGTAAATACTCTGGGTTTGTAAGAGATGTCGATAAACACTTAAAATGCAGATTCCTTCATTAAACGACAAAAGATGCCCCAATGCAAGCAGAGCAAAAGCCAATCCTTCAGAGGCTACCCACTATTGTTTGACATCCACAACAGAATGTATTTGTCATTCTCATGAGAGTGAAAAAAAACTAGAAAAAAAGACTACGCATAACTCTCACGAAATCTGGATACCTCTTCAATTTTGGCAGTGTTTATCGACATCTTAATGATTATTGTTAAGGTATATTTCTTAGTTATTTAATCAAATTTTAGGCTAAATATACTATAAATTGATTCATCTTTTTGTTGAATGCATGCGTGGTAATCTTTTATTAAAGAATCAGTCTGTTAGGCAGCAAAAATATTTTCATCAACTGAAACTTGTGAATTTTTTACTTTTGGACTGCTTAAATGCTTCAAAATTGGTTGCCTTTAATCGTTATCGCCATCAACTTCAACCCAACTAACTGCAAGACGATAGAGGAAGGGTACGTTGCAATATTATATCATCGTTGGATCACTTTTTGCGGTACAAAACAAGACGTCAACCTCAAACGAAGTCATTTTTGCATTCCTGGCAAATCTGTCCTGTAGATTATTCTTCCAACTTAAAAGCATTTGTATCAATTTTTTCTTGATGCTTACCTGGTCCAAAGTTTTACCTACCCTAATTAATATGACTTCAAGTAGCATTTAAATCGTTCTCAACATCATCATTTTCATCATCATCATCATTATCAAAGTCATCATAACGATCTTAATGATAAAAATAACCATCAACATAATCATCATCATCATCATCATCATTATCAAAGTCATCATAACGATCTTAATGATAAAAATAACCATCAACATAATAATAATAATAATCATCATCATCATCTTGATAATGACAATAATCATCATTATTATCATGTTCATCATCATCATCGATCCTTTCTCATAATGTGACGTCATTTCAGGATTCCTTTTATTCGTGAATCAGAAGGTAGACTGTAGGATACTTGCTTATCGAGCAGAGGGCTTTGGTGGTTCCTCTGCTAAGCTGGAGAGGGGACTCTGACCGTATCATCCGTAATTAAGAGTCTTACCACTGATCTATCCTGTAATGAAATGAGCAGGGGATTCTCTTTAGCTAATCAATACAACAAAGATCTAAATAACGATATGTATATACAGTAAATACGGGATCACATAATGTAACAGTTTATGCTTTCTATACACTCCTTGCCTTTTGCTTCGTAGATTAAGACGTATTAGCCACAATCCATTCTTTTTGGTTAGATGGCTTTAATGCGTTAATGACTTGTGAGATTCACTTTTCCAGCTGTCTAGTTGCATCGTCTGATTTTTAGAGTCTGGCTCGAACTTACGTCCTGAGAATTTGTCTTCTTTCCTGCGACAACTACATCCACACAACAGTCTTTTCCATTCATCTCTCACGTCCTCGTTTCTCAAGCAGAAAAAGATGAATATGAAAAATCCTTGCAGAGAGTTGAATATGCAGAATAAAAGCTGGAAAGTAAACTTCAAACCCTCGATGGCTACAAGGCCAAATATCCACGTACACCCCAACAGAATCGAGAAAATGATGGCGATTTTCGTCTTTGACTTCTTGCTAAGGCGTGTGCTTGTTGCATACGAAGATGGACGTCCTAAAGACAGCATCGTAATAATGAGAACTATCAAATTGCCTAGAAGTATCACGCTGATTGGCGAGAGGTAGGCAATGTAGAACGGCAATCCACCAACTATGCATCTACGACAAAGAATAAAAGAAATCAGCAGTCAATTCAGTCCGTGAAATCGCGAGCAGGTAGGATCTCGAACCTCGTTTATCTCTTCAAAATGGGAAATATGCAATGTGTAGGGAAAAAACGATGATAGATATTTATACGCATACGTTTAACTGAAGATTGTTACACAACCTTAAACTCGAAGTTCTAAACTAATACTATTTATTCTCTTTTGCTTTTCTTTCAATCGCTCTAGCTATACTATTGAGCACTCTCAGTGATTTATCACTTGCATTTTGATAATCACATACATATATACATATATACATATATATATATATATATATATATATATATATATATATATATATATATATATATATATATATATATATATATATATATATATATATATATATAAATATATATATACATACACATATATTTATATTTATTTACTTGTATGTTTCTATAAGCATATAAATTTCAGAATTAGTTTCATTTACATCCAACTGTTAGTTCCAGATCTGCTGTAATCCTTCAGTTCTGACAAAACGGTGGTTATTAGAACAACAGCAAATGGCACACCTTTGAAGAAGAAACAGAAGACATAAGGAATCAAATTTTATTTACTCCGCAGAATTTGAACTGCAAATGCAACTTGTCGATGTAAATTTGCGCCAGTAGAAGTGAGTTTACATCTCTCTCTCTACACTCATATAACTATAATTTCCATTATAGAGCATTCTCTGCATCTTTATCATTTGTCCTTCGGACAAATCCACATACATTGACAGAAGCAAATAGATTCATGGGTATATTAAATCTCTTCACCGACTATTAATAAATTGTAAATGATTCATTCCTCAAAATACCCAATTCTTCTCCACTTACCCCAGGCAAAAATATTAGCTCTTAGCATGAATTTCAACGATTCCTTCTGAAAGACAACGATGAAACTTCTGTATATATTATATGCTTCAACCACCATCCAACAAAACGTAGAGAGAACAAAGTAGTGCAATAGCACTGCTATTATTTCGCAAGCTTTAGGGAATCTGGAAGAGAGACTTCCACCCAGGAAAATAACCATTGTCATCAGTAGTGAGGTTGACAAGCATAAAAGAATCTTGTTCGGCCTGGACTGGCGAAGTTTCCTGGAAGGAAAATAAAAGACATTAAAGCTTTATGCCTCTCAACTTGACGCTGCACAGACAGCGTCATATATCTACAGGACTTGGTTGAACACAGCAGCTCTGCATACTCCATATTCTATGTTTCTCTTGTACAATATGCGCAAAGATCTCCAACACAAATATAGTCACAATGAAGATCGATTTATCTCACACTCATCAGAGAAACAAGTGTCCGATACAAGATTACGGACAATTCAAACCATGGCTGTCGGAAGATAAGATTTTCAGTGCGTTGCTTTGTTTCCGACTTCTTGCTCTCAGTAGCCTCAGTGCAACTTAAACATCGGGATCGAAAACAAACTGAATCTTTTATTCTGGTGTAAGCCCTAATTAAGTTGGATCGCCCAGAACTTTATCATTCGGATATTAATCTGGCGGATGGGGTACCAAATTTTAAATCCTCAGGCACGTCTTGCCGCCAGCTCTCCAAATTCATCCGGCATAATTTTTCATCTATTAATTTACCTAAAATTCTTTATCTACGAATATTCTATCCGTATACATAACGAAATAAATAATTATCATTACAAATAAACTCTTTGATAAAAATCAACCGCAAACATTGCTGTTCTATCTAGGAATCAAGCAAAGGGAATTGATTAACTTGGTACGAATTTCTCCCAATTTCTTGTCAACAAGGAGATTGTTGGGCTCATTTTCGTCTTCCTTGGAATCTTATTCCACGCTTCGGCACCAGAGTAAAAGAAACTTCCCTTTGGGAATTCCAGATTTCACCTTGGGATGTAAACATCACTTTGTTTCCTAGGTAAGCAGAGTGCATTCGGGGTGCCGCTCCACCTTGCATGCCCGTCGTGGCTTGGTTATAGCATACTAGATAATGGTGGAACGAAACTACAGTCGACTCTGCTAATTCGAACTCGTGCAATTCGAACTGTCTGTAATTCGAACATTTTTACGGTCCCCAAGAGAGTTCGAATTAGATAGAGTTTGTAGATTAGGTAGTGAAACTTGGAACGGGTGTGAGGAAGTCGAGTGAAAGAAATGGTTATAGGATTCGGGAAAGGAAGAAGAAGGCATAGTTATAGTCAGGAGAAACTACTTACCTGAAGGAGGCAAAAGTTGTTATTGTAATGACCAAACTGAGCAATGATATTGAACAGCCGATGTATGACACAAAGCTTAGCACTTTTGTTTCTGATGCAGAGAGAGGCCTTGTTGACACGTCGAGCAGTATAGCAAAGTTCGTCATATGATTGCATTTGCAAAGAAACATTCCTTTTTTCATTCCAACTTTTCTGCATCCCTTAGTTGACCAATCCCCTTTGCCCCCTGAGGAGAGATGCAGTCTTTCATATTATGAGATTTTCAGCAAAATACACCTCGCTTATCACGAAGATTGGATCTAAAGAGATGAAACTTTAAGAAAAATTACTCTTTAAAACGCCACTTTTCAATATAACTGATAGGCATGTATGATAGTTAAAGTCAAAGTCAAAGTTCCTTCCCTCGCCATTTTCGGTGAGCAGGCTGGCACCCATCTCCGTTCCATTAGCCTTTGGGCCACACAGTTGTGCAACCACAGTGAATGCTACAGTTGGGACAGGCCATCTGGTACGACTGTATGTTTAGCTCCCATTCTCTTTCCCAAAATGCTAAATTTTAGGAAGGGAAATAGCTCGCAGCATTTGTCAAGTCTTTGGTAGTACTCGACCGGGCATCGAACCCTGACCTACCTCATACAAAGCGGGCATTCTACCACTGGGCCACGGACGCAGTCCTGTATGAAACTTGCATCAAATTACCATGGTTTGCTATCTGTATGCATTATTACAATGATGCTCCATGGCATGTTTTTTTAAGAAATAACAGTTGGAAACCATGCCGTAAGAGGAGGTGGTTGTGCGTGGTGAGGGAGGGTATGGTGAAGGTAGGAGCAGTGGAGGGAGAAGGTAGGAGCAGTGGAGGGAGAAGGTAGGAGCAGTGGAGGGAGAAGGTAGGAGCAGTGGCGAGAGAAGGTAGGAGCAATGGAGGGAGAAGGTAGGAGCAGTGGAGGGAGAAGGTAGGAGCAGTGGAGGGAGAAGGTAGGAGCAGTGGCGGGAGAAGGTAGGAGCGGTGGTGGGAGACGAGGTGGATCCGGTAAAATGGAGAAGAGTAACGCACTGTGGCGACCCTGGATAGGAACAAGCCGAAAGAAGGAGTTACGAGAGTCAGAGCACATTTCTACTATGTTGAAGACCCCGGGAGAAAGTGAAGCTTGTCTGCGTTTCATTATGCCCTTTATCCGTCTAGCCATGAAAGGGTACGTGGTGCAGTGACGGGGGTAAAGCACGATAAGGGAAGGAAATGGCCACCACACTTTTTACGATGAGATGGCTCTGGTTTGCCTACACGCTCGCATGGAGCATGAAGCTAAACTTCACGTTGTTTCAATTCACCTTTTGCCTTAAAATTCCAATACACACAACTCATTCTTTGGATTTTCTTGGATGAACTCGGTTTGAAGTAGTTTTCTATTTCTTCAGCTTCTGACAAGTCCTGTACTCGCCTACCATTGACTGTCAGTGACAGAATTTTACCATTGATAAGCTTTTTCTGGCTCACAAACGTGCCATTTTCATCTGAAGATTCGAAAAGCACTGGTTTATTGAACAAGAAGCTTGTCACTTTCTTCCTTCTCACGTTCCAGGCTTCGTTAATTTTCCTTAGCGTCGCCGGTGACAAGAATGCATAAGCCATCATGTCTCTTTCTGCGCTGACGACATTGCTGGAACTCAACTGTGGCATTTTCGAGGTACCATTCATGAAGCCCTGGATTTTCAACCCACTTTTCATCTCCTCATCAGACATGACATTGATGGCAATGGCGAGATTTTCCTGCTGCTCATACATTGAGGAATTCACTTGCACTTCATCAGAAAGCTTTTCCAACAGTGCCAACAGTCTGAGGAAATAAACGTAAGAAGCTAGAAACATCTGAAACAGTTTTCAACTGCGCTTTTGGGATTTGATGCCATTTAACTAACCATTATTACAGGCTCGTGTTCATGTGCAGTCGTTGAAATAAACAGTGTGACATCTACTTAATGCCCATTTGATATTATATCCATTATCATGTACTTTCTATCTTAAATTGTTTTTTTGATTAACCTTTTTATAGCTGCGCAAGTGTAGCCTTACTTTGAATAACAAAATAGATGATACAATACAATAATCTGCATTGCGTACTCACTTTTGAGCTTAGCAGAAACCAGAGGGGGAGTTTTTCTATGGAAGTGAACTAGATGAGATTGTTTTCCCTTGCCTTCCTCACCAATGGTGTTCTTATTGTGGCGAGTGTAGGATTTGAACTCACAACCCCTGCGTTATAAGTCTGCACGCTTAAACGCTACACCACGGCACATCGGTGATACTTTCTGACACTGCATGACGAAAAGTTGGTTGCCATATGAGCAAATTGCTTGACAGCTACGATCTTGAAGACGGAATTGTGAAGTAGGGGGCAATTTTCCCTTCTCCCTGCAATCAACCCTTTATCGCTGTTGGCACTCAATCACTGCTGGGTGGACAGAAGACGTCATCGAGAAATGGGAAGGAGGCTGGCTTGGGCCCGAACCTCGAACGCAGTAGACATAATGATGCCAACTAACTCTCTGTACTACGCAAATATGAAATTGTTAAGCAATGAAAAGAGGCTACTGAAAAGAGCAATTAAAAACGGTCTTAAGCTCTCGATAAAATGCGACACGATTTGCTGCTGTTTGCTTTTCGTTAATCAGTAAGCACTTCAATAAAGCAGTCGTCACCTCGTCGATGTGTTTGAGATTTGCTGAGCTGAGAATATCAAACTCTTGTTACAGTTCATGAGGTCGCTTGTTGTTCCCAAAATGTCAGCAAGCACCTACAAAGAAAGCATAAAGTTATTCCGAAAATGTCTTTAAAACGATTTCTGCGAGGCAGTAAAGCACCCTGCCCCCTGCTACGTGGGCATTGAAGATGGCAGGACGGTATCGTATTGCGTAGAAGCGAAAATTGATAATTCAGGAAAATAAGAAGCAGAAACGGAAGAGTGGCAAGGTATTCCAGAAGTTGTTTTTCTGAGACTGAGGTGCACTCTTCTTATCATTGCCAGGGTTTGAATATTTCAACAGATTGTTAACCCTTGAATATTGCATCTTTTCAAGCAGAGGAATTTGTAGACCTTAAGACTGGCCTTCCTCATTGCAGAAAATTAGCGATCTCACTATACCTCTTTACTTGAATACAAACACTTAGACTGAAAGCTATTTCTGAGAACAACTTTAGAAATGCTGAAGGACTTCTCAGCGGTAAAATTCTTGCGCATTGATCCTGTGGTCGATGGTTGGAGTCCCCCCTCAGCTAAACTTTCACTCAGAGTTGGGAGATTCGCCAGCTCTCTGTAATTCCTGGCGTAGGAATCACGAGGTGCGGTCACATCGACAATAAGGGCATGGACACTGCTCGATACGCAACAAGAGTTTCAGTGTCCAAAAATCTACCTTCGGTTTCTACGTGGAAATCACAAAAAAGGCATCACGGTACACGTGTCTGGTCCGGCAGACCCGTCTATGACCAAACCTCGTTTGCACTGAATAATGAAGGATAATTGGTAATTGCCTCATTCTGATCATCTGGAACGTTCAATACATTCTCCATTATTTCTGTCGAGAATTCAAAATCGAGTTCATTTGTGAGATTCTTCTTATCCCTTGTCAGATGGCGAAGCTCCTTCATAGCCGCCTTCTTGTTTGCTTTGTTGATTTTCGTCTGAAAATGCAAAAATCTTGCTTGATAAAATTTTGAAAAATGAACGCGGATAACAACAAGCAATTGAATTCACAACGCTTTCGAATGGAGGAAAAAGCACGATCGAAAACGATTCAATTGATCTCACAGATTTGCAAAATATTCTAAAAGTAATTTCCAGTGCAAATTAGCAAATTTCCCCATTCTGTGGGCTCGCATTACCGGGGGGCAAGGCCTATGAATCCCCCAACTTTTTAGTTACGTAGTAATTTCATTCCGGGAGGACTATTTGATAATCAAATATTTTTTGCACGAGGAAAAATACTTTCTAGAGCGACGGGCGATTTTTAGGGCCAATAGGAAGCTCAACAGATGAATAATATACTATTGCCTCGACACCACCTAGTGCTACTATGATCTCGGGCTGATGTTAGCAGTTTTCCTTAAACATTGGTTAACTTAGTTCTAAAGGCATTGCATAGGACACAATGTGTGTGTGTGTGTGTGTGTGTGTGTGTGTGTGTGTGTGTGTGTGTGTGTGTGTGTGTGTGTGTGTGTGTGTGTGTGTGTGTGTGTGTGTGTGTGTGTGTGTGTGTGTGTGTGTGTGTGTGTGTGTGTGTGTGTGTGTGTGTGTGTGTGTGTGTAAAATTCTATAAAGCCTAACTTCAGATAGCTTCTTCAGCTTTTTTGTAGTTTCCGAGGCTTTTGGGCAATCTTTAATTTTTGGAGCTCCCCAAAAAGGACCATTGACGAAATTTGCCATGCAAAGTCTGTAGGCGTTTAAGCTGCTAGCTTTTCTACTAAAAGGGCATTTCTCTTGGGCTTGTGTTGCATGGAGTACAGTCTTCCACTTGATTTCACCACGTAAAGAGGTCGTTCCAGTTGTTGATGCAAAGCAGCAATCTAAGATTGTGAATAAAGAATGGTAGGCCAAACAAAATGGTAACTAGAAATATCGTATCATATCATATCATATCATGTCATACCATATCATATGATATGATATCAATCATATGATACCATACCATATCACATCACATCATCTTCTTCGAGTCCATTGTCTGAGTCAAAATTTGGGTGAAGGTTTTGCCAACGTAGCCCTCTAGCTGTTGCGCCAAGGTCTTCCTTTGTCGTCCGCGAGCTCTCCTTCGCTCAATTTTGCCGCACATCACTAGTCTATCGGGCCTGTTCTTTCTCATCGCATGACCAAAGAAGTCGATCATCATATCATCATATCAATCATATGATATCATATTATATCATAGCATATCACATCATAGCATATCATATAATATCATATCAATCATATAATATCATACCATATAATATCATATCATATCATATCATATCAATCATATAATATCATACCATATAATATCATATCACATAATATCGTATCATATCATATCATATCATATCATATCATATCAATCATATAATATCATACCATATAATATCATATCACATAATATCGTATCATATCATATCATATCATATCATATCATATAACATCATATCACATAATATCATATCATATAAAATCATATAATATCATGTAATATAATATATCATATCTGCTATACCTCATTTATATTAGCTACATACCTAGTGAGGTCAAATTGAATCGGCTAAAATCGTATTTGGATATCATCTTGCATAGCCTTAATTTTTCCAAGTCGTCAGCATCTCGATAAAAAACGTCAAAAACAGCAAGTGATTGATTTTTTGTTTTATTCCTAGAAGAGAGCAAGTTATACGCATGAATTAAAAATGCTGTTGGCAAATCCTGAGCATCGCTACGCAGTTGAGAATTTAAATGATAAAAATAGCAATGATAACAATAATAACAGTTTTAATGATTCGTTTTTTTCACAATGTAAATCAGTTAGCTACAGTAGGTTAGCTGCTATCAAAAGAATCCCTGTAACAGATAAAATGAAAAAAAACAAAAGTCATAAGAACTCAAAAGCCTACAGTTCATAGAATATGGATACAAGACTACAAGCAAAAAAGTTCTAAAGTAAATCAACCAATGAAAATATCTTTAAGTCCTTGTTTAAATGGAAGATAGAAATTGTCCATCTTCAGGTGCATCGGTAAGGTATTATATATCTTTCTCCACTAAAAAACAGTCCCCTTTTGCACTTTCAGTTGTAACCTTTGGAATGTTGAAGTTGCATCCATTGAATCCAGTGAAGAAATTTTTCATAAAGCAGATTAAGGTTCCGTTCAGATGTTGTTCTTGGTGCCGTCTTCTTTTGCAACAGTCGTGCAGTTCTTCCTTGCATTACCCAAGTAAATATAGGCCACTCGGCTCTATGAAATGGGTCGGATGGATCATCCACACCATCAAGACTTAATTCATCCAACTATTTTTATCGTTCGATGGAAGATTGAATTTTCTTCTTCAAATCTACATTGGGCTTCTTGCTGTCAGTATCGTTGGTTACAGCACTTTTGTAAGTCAATTTGCAACATGGCGAGATTAGTTTAAAAAGAATATGACAACGAAAATAGAAATGATCACTCACATTTGACTATTTTTAACAAATATATCAAACTTATTCTTCTTCAGTCCCTTTCTCTTCAATTCCTTGCCAAGCTATGCAAAAGTATGAGCAATGATAAACAAAAAATATTTTGATTTGAATAGCTTGAACTCTAAAATGATGAGAAACATATGGGTTCCAGATCGATGTGACCCCATCTGGTGTTCACTCTTCGTTTAAACTGGATTCTAGACCATTTTATTTACCAAATCAAAAAAAACTTCCTGGTGTCAAACACCGAAGTGGTGAAAGAGAAAAAGACACGTTCTTTATCAGAAGAGATCTTCCCAGCTAGATACTCAAACGTATTCCAACTTGAATTTATGCTTATATTTTTACTTTTACTATAGCAAGTCCTAGACTGGTAGCAGGTTTACGAAGCTGAATCCAGTGACCTGTACAAGTATCGTAATATTTTTATCATTATCATAATTACTATTTTTGCACAGACTTACCGAGATGCTGAAAATAGACTGAAATTCATCCACCGATATGGCAGTCCTGTTCTCTAATTTATCTTGAGACGATGGATTTGATTTGATGACCAGTCTCATGGAAGCCACATCTGTTGATTAGATTAGGAACACATAACTTTTCAAACTCTTCCCTATGATGTCATGGACTAAGCGTCTCTTAGATCCCCCTCTCTCTCTCTCTCTCTCTCTCTCTCTCTCATGGTCTCTCTCTCTCTCTCTCTCTCATGGTCTCTCTCTCTCTCTCTCTCTCTCTCTCTCTCTCTCTCTCTCTCTCATGGTCTCTCTCTCTCTCTCTCTCTCATGGTCTCTCTCTCTCAGGGTCTCTCTCTCTCTCTCTCATGGTCTCTCTCTCTCAGGGTCTCTCTCTCTCAGGGTCTCTCTCTCTCAGGGTCTCTCTCTCTCAGGGTCTCTCTCTCTCTCTCTCTCTCTCTCTCTCTCTCAGGGTCTCTCTCTCTCTCTCTCTCTCTCTCTCTCTCTCTCTCTCTCTCAGGGTCTCTTTCCCAGTCAGCTCTCCTACGCTCGTTTCGAGATTTGACACAATTATTCTTACTGAGCTACTCAATCGGAGCCTACTGGAATGAAACCAAATCCGTTGGTTGAGAAATGACAATTTGCCATCTTACCTCTGAGCCAAATAAGTGTTTGATTTCCCATCACCATTCTATGACTGTCTATTAAAGCTGCACACCTGTAGTAACCTTGAATGATTGTAGAATTGAGATCTACAGCCAACAAGAGTTGTACATGGGTAATTCCGTTAGCGTCCATGCTGGTTGACTTTGATATATTGTAGCTTAGTTTTCCGCTCAGTCTCTCAAGAGGCAAGCCATCCTTAAACCATCGAAAATTCACTCTTCTCAAGTCGCTCGCGTTTAGGAAACTTGAACAGCGTAGTTCAGCTTTTTCGTTTCCGTCACCTAATTGAAATGCCATTTCTGCTTTGTTTCCCGGGAGGATTTTGACTGCAAAGAAAATTTGTGAGCTATGCTTGAGATGAAACAAAATTTACAAGACATGCTATTAACTTCGATGCGATATGATGCAGAGAGGGGACGACAACTGCAGCCATGACAGCTGTGCTATGATGCAGAGAGGAGTGGATGTATCCAAGAAGCTTCTCAGAATTTTTCTTCTTCGTGCCTTCTACGAGCCATACAAAAGTGGATTTCAGAGCATCGAGTGGCTATGCTACTTGAGCAGTGTACTGACCCTTTCCTGGGTGCCAGGATAGCTAAGCGGTAAGATTCAATGATCAGCGGCTCGAACCCCACCTCAGCTAAACTTTCACTTAGAGTGAGGAGAGCCGCCAGCTCTCTGTAATTCCAGGCGTAGGAATCACGAGGTGTGGTCACATCGAGAGGAATGACCTGGATACTGCTCGATAAGCAAAAAACTTCTCAGCGTCTTTGACATCTGAATAGAATCATATGAATCAAAGAAATTCCTTTCTCATATGTCACCACATTATGAATCTTGTGCCCGGAATTACAGAGAGCTAATGACTACCATCGCGTTGAATGAGAGGCAAGCCTGGTAATTCCATCAAACTCCCAACCATTGAATCTATAATAGAGCAAAAAAATCCACCCTGGCACCTTAAATTTCGTTACTTCTGTCAATCGAATCGGATGAACGACCAAAAAATCATTATGTTCATTGGATTTTGCCTTCTTCTTGGAAATTTGAAATCAGCAACGGAATGCATAGCGATACAAGTGCAGGCATTGCTCCATCCACAGCAAGGAAAGGTCTGTGCTCATTAAAGCTGGGGAAAATCTTGTAAGGAAGGAGCGACCAAACGGGACTAACGATTAATTTCAGTGAGAATCTCAAGATAATATTTCTTTCTTTAGCGGTTCGTGTTGAGGAAAGGCCATGGTGGCCTATACAAAGCCCCAACAAGGGAAGAAAGAAGAAAGCGAAAGGCTAAGAGGAGAGAGAGATTAGATCAACTTTATTAATCTTAGATTTGAAAGATGGAAAGTTGTTGGATTTGGGAAATGAAGAAGGCAAGATGTTTCACAAATTGCACATTCTTGGGATGAATGATGATTTGTGGGATAAATTTCGTTGATTAGGCAGTGAAACTTGGAAAGGGTGTGATGAGTTGAGCACGATAAATTTTGCCGTGGCTTGCACGAACCTCTTAGGTAGTCTATGAGCAATAACTGTGGTGAATTATTGCAACTTCAAAAAGAGAGCAAACAGAAAATTCCTCCCTAAGTCTTGACTAATCATTGATCCATTCATCTTCCTTACCATCGATACTGGGTCTTGACGTCGTTGAAATGGGTTTCGTCACGTCGGTTGTTGCGTTTGTTAGCGCAGTCGTACGCAATGCATCAACTCGCAAATGCAAATAACAATTCTGCGACCCAATTGCTGTCTGCACCTGGATGGTGTACAAAAACTGAGAGCCGGTCAAAGAGTGAAATTGTCCCATTAATGACGTCACTCGTATAGTTTGGTCCGTTTTGTTCCAACAGAAAGCGTCTTCGATCGCGTTGGTTAACAACGCTGGACATGTTGCTATGGGAGTCACAGGGTTATGCGTGGATCTGTTTGCGAAGTTTATTACGACCTTTTTTATATTGAAAGTAGTACAGCTTGTTGTTCCATTGCTAGGCAGACAAAGCTGGAAGCCATACAAGTTGGCTGCTACTGCTCCTTCACTGGCATATATATTGACTTTCCTCACCGGCGTACACGAATCCGCACCTAGAAACAAAATGATAAGTAGTTCATTACCTGGTTATTCGTAAAGGGAGCTGAGCTTTTTGAAAGTGTCTGACAGTTTTACAAGGAGTACGCATTTATGCAGGTATTAGGGAAGGTTGTCTAAAACGCACGATTGTTCTGAGAGAGAATGAGTATGTATATCATAATATATAAATATATATATATATATATATATACATATCATATAGAGGGTGCTGTCTTCACCAGCATATAGTGCTATATGTACAAAGTACAGAGCGTTGATAGCAGAAATACAGAAATGGAAAAGACCGATTCTCTGTTACTCTGAGTTTCGTGTGACAGCACTCGTCAGACAGACTATAACTGAATCAGATTACAAATTACATTGATTTAAAGAAGTAAATAGAATAAAAGAAGACGAAGTCAGACGAGTGTATATATATATATATATATATATATATATATATATATATATATATATAGAGAGAGAGAGAGAGAGAGAGAGAGAGAGAGAGAGAGACCTTGAGAGAGAGAGAGAGAGAGAGAGAGAGAGAGAGAGAGAGAGAGAGAGAGAGAGAGAGAGAGAGAGAGAGAGAGAGAGAGAGAGAGAGACCCTGAGAGAGAGAGACCCTGAGAGAGAGAGACCCTGAGAGAGAGAGACCCTGAGAGAGAGAGACCCTGAGAGAGAGAGACCCTGAGAGAGAGAGACCCTGAGAGAGAGAGACCCTGAGAGAGAGAGAGAGAGAGAGAGAGAGAGAGAGAGACCCTGAGAGAGAGAGACCCTGAGAGAGAGAGACCCTGAGAGAGAGAGACCCTGAGAGAGAGAGACCCTGAGAGAGAGAGACCCTGAGAGAGAGAGACCCTGAGAAAGAGAGACCCTGAGAAAGAGAGACCCTGAGAGAGAGAGACCCTGAGAGAGAGAGACCCTGAGAGAGAGAGAGAGAGAGAGAGAGAGAGAGAGAGAGAGAGAGAGAGAGAGAGAGAGAGAGAGAGAGAGAGAGAGAGAGAGAGAGAGAGAGAGAGAGAGACCCTGAGAGAGACCCTGAGAGAGAGAGACCCTGAGAGAGAGAGACCCTGAGAGAGAGAGACCATGAGAGAGAGAGAGAGAGACCCTGAGAGAGAGAGACCATGAGAGAGAGAGAGACCATGAGAGAGAGAGAGAGAGAGAGACCATGAGAGAGAGAGAGAGAGAGAGAGAGAGAGAGAGAGAGAGAGAGAGAGAGAGAGAGACCCTGAGAGAGAGACCCTGAGAGAGAGAGCTACTCAACCAACCATCAGAAACAGACGAAGCAATGCTTGAAAGCCTAGCACAATCGCTACCGCTAAACGAACCCGCCATACTCCCGACCCTAGATGAGATAACCGAAGCCATAGATGCTGTACCGAAAAACAAATCTCCTGGTGAAGATGGACTACCGGCTCAAATAAAGACATCTGGCAGAAGGAGGAAGGTCCCTGGCGAGATGAAAAACTCCCAAATTATCACCATCTTCAAGAACGAGGGAAGCAGAGCGGAATGTACAAATAACAGATGACTGCAAATACCTGCCCACTCTACCTCACAATGCCGTAGCTCAGAATTGTAGTTCTCTAGAAATGTGCTCCCAAACTCTCGTTTAGCGTAGGACACTCAGCCTAGCCTGTACATTGCAGATATTATTACGCCCTTTTCACATTGCAAATTGTCCTCTGTAATAATTTTTGCCTCTCTATTTCCTTTCTTGGAAGGGATATTGAAACATTTCCGTTATTGACATTAAGGCCCCTACGTCTAGAATTACATAGAGCTGGCGACTCTCCTCGCTCTAAGTAAGGGGTGGGCAAACTGCGGCCCGCGGGCCATATGCGGCCGGCCCGCTGAGTGCTCTTTGTGGACCACCAAGAACTTGCATCAAGCAAAAAAGACTCTCCCGTTATTCTGGTTTTCTAATCGATTGATATCTTATAAACGCATCATAAACATGCAAAGCGTTACCCTCCTGAGGATGGATTATATTTTCAAAAGATTTGAGCATATTTTTCATTTTTATTGCGTGAAAATATAATTTTGAAACAGCCTTGGCAACTTGCTGTGCGGTCCTCTAAAACTTATAATTTGTGACTGTGGCCCTTGTGCTGAAACGTTTGCCCATCCCTGCTCTAAGTGAAAGTCCAGCTGAGGTTGGATTCGAACCACTGACCATATGATCATTGCGCAAGAATCTCACCAACGAGAATTCCTAACATTTAAGTAAAATGTTATAACTCACATGGAAGCATGCCTCCCTTTCCAAGCAACCATGCCTGGAAAAGCTTTACTGGTTGGCAAAGTAAAGCAATTGGAACACATATCGGATGCTTGATGCATTTAACTACACCACAGCCTATAAACTATATTATTCATTGGCCGGTAGTCCGTCTGCACACGAGGTACATTCTGTGGGCATCGATTAAGGCTGCAGAGTTCGTCCCAAAACAAACCGGCACGTATTGACAGGTATTGAAGGTATGCAAAGCTGAGTTGGCTTTAGATTAATCAGGGTCATTATCAATAATGCAATATTAGTTCTTCGTGGGACTGCGAAAGGATAAGAAGCCATGAGTATCGAACTTACCCGAGCAACAAACGCCTAACAAGAGAGCTGCTAAACACGGCGTCCATTGCCAAAGATAACTGGCCAGACGTTTTACTGAGATCATCCTGTCATCTCCCATCCTGCTAAATTCTCTTGCTTCGCTTTGAGGAGATTTACGTGTCGGTTGCGAAATGAGCAACCGAGTAGCCTGTTTGGAGTCAGTACCGAGAATCGAGGCGTTTGGCAAGCTTCCGCTTTTTGTTGATATGATGGCGGCTACACATCATGTGATGATCAGTGCAATCACAAATGTCTGTTTGCATTCGATACGGCGCAGCGGGGAAGTCGTTGCATTGATAAAAACCAAATGATTGTCAGCTTGCTCTGGCATTCGAAATCCATTTTTCTATTGTGACGGCTGTGAAATTCTTTTCCATAGATCTTCTAACTTTTCAGACTTGACAATAACAACAGATATTGATTCATTCTCTAATCCGTCGGCTTTGAGAAATTCTTCTACTACTGCGGGCTTGGTACTACTTAGGTAGGGTCACTAGGCCAGATGCGTCTTCTTTCCCTCGCCCTTAATCATATTAAATCACATCATTCCATATCATATTGTCTAAAGTTGGTTAGTATATTTAGCCAACACAAACTAATAAAAACCAACCAAGCGAAGATGATGGATGATAATACAATTGAACCCTTATTTGAAAATGAAATAATTAGATAATTTGCCATTCCACTTTGCGACGCCTTCTTGAATTTTTCAAGGTACTGCCTCTCTTTCTTTCGCTATCTGGGGGTATTACAAACGAGACTACCTCTAAACGAGAGAGTTTGGTCCATATCGATTTCACTAAACTAGTTGAAGCCTGCCAAGTACTTTGGTGCGGAGATCGCAAGGTAAATATATCCTTTTCTACAAAAGACTCAGAATTTTATGAAGGTTATGTTTGGCTAGCGGACTTGTAAATTTCAGTCATGAGGCTCTGTAGGTTCTTTTGATGGACAGGAATGCTTCCATCTATTACCAGAAGCTGTTTAAAATGATGAATTTCATTTCTGAGCCTTAATTAGCCTTTTTGATTAACGCAAATGATCTAAGCCCACCGTAAATGAGTATATTACTTTAGACTAATGCCCTTGGCCTTTGGTGTCCTCCTTCCTCTCGCATTGACCATCAAATGTCTCGTTCCTTGTCCCGCCAACCTTGGCCTTGACCAACCTAGATATCGTCATTCTTTGATGATGATGATGATGATCATCATCATCATCAGCATCATCATAAATCATCATCATTATCATCATCATCATCATCATCATCATAAATCATCATCATAAATCATCATCATCATTATCATCATCATCATCACCATCATCATAAATCATCATCATCATTATCATCATCACCATCATCATAAATCATCATCATCATAAATTATCAGCATCATAAATCATCATCAGAATCATAAATCATCATCAGCATCATCATAAATCATCATCATAAATCATCATCATAATCCTCATCATCATCATCATTATCATCATCACCATCACCATAATCATCACCATCAATCATTATCGTCATCAATCATCATCAATCATCATCATCACCATCATAAATAACCATCATTATCACCATCATTATCATAAAAAATTATCATTATCAACATCATCATAAATCATAATCATTATCATAATCATCATAATCATAATCATCATAATCATTATCATCATCATCATTATCATCATCATCTTGTTATCATAAGTATCATTATTATCAGTTATAATCCTTATCATCAACTTCAACATGCGTGCCCGCATCTTTCGCAAGGTCCAACCTCCGCCTTCAGATCGAATGATCTCTTTACCCTGTTCTACAATATGTCAATTGCCTATCTAAAGCAAACAAGACCAGGACGATTTGTGAATAGAACAATGTATCCTCGTCTTGAAACCGTTATCAACAACCAAAAATGATGTGCCAATAGATTGCCTCGCATACTCGAATTCGAGCGTAGCAGAAACCAGAGACAGTGAGTTTCTTCTAAGGAGCTTGGCTTTATGGGGGGGGGGGGGGTTTCCCGTTGCCTTCCTCGCCAATGGTGTTTTTATTGTGACACATGCAGGATTCGAACTCACAACCCGTGTTATGAGTCTGCAAGCTCAGCCAATAGGACAATCCTTGCCTCTCCAAATCTCTCCACCCCCTTTCCAAAATCCACTCTCTGTCTACTTGATAAAGTCCAGTTCAAAGCCAGTCGTCTCATCAATAATCCTAACCTCACCAAATCTCTCCAAACCTCTTTCCCATCGTCGATTAGTTGGAGATCTTTCCATCTTTTATAGATACTTTCACGGGCATTGCTTTCAGGAGATCATGGATATTATTTCTGTTCACTTGCGATATGTCAGAACCACCAGAAGTTTCACTGCCCAATCCACGAACTCTATTCCACAAATCATCGTTCATCCCAAGAGCATGCAATTTATGGAACCTCTTGCATTCGTCTTGCTTTCCTGAGTCCTACACCTTGCCATCTTTCAAATCTAAGA
The DNA here is from genome assembly GCA_964026355.1 of Pseudorhiza aurosa. Lineage (NCBI taxonomy): Eukaryota > Metazoa > Cnidaria > Scyphozoa > Rhizostomeae > Lychnorhizidae > Pseudorhiza > Pseudorhiza aurosa. Next base: position 8,208,859 of record OZ032120.1, read on the forward strand.
TCAATAAGCTTGATCTGATCTCTCTCTCCTCTTAGCATTTCGCTTTCTTCTTTCTTCCTTTGTTGGCGCTTTGCATAGGTCGCCACGGCCATTCCCCAACATACCTCACCAAAAACAAGCCACACCAACACGGCACCACAATTAGAAGAGAGGCAATAATCACAAGAAAATAAAGTGGTTTGTGAAAATAATGATTAAAAATTCAATTATAATTATAATTATATGGTAAAATGTTTTGAGAAAGCGAGGAGTACATATCGATTATATAAACGCTTCATAGTGCTATGTTGGTGTGAGAAACTAGCCAAAGAGGCCAAGGCCAAACTGAGGATTGACCAAACCACTATGGATTGTAATTTTTTCCAATCTGGAGAAATGAAAGAAATTATTTCAACAGGTGAAATAGCTCTTACTATCACTGGCTTAGTGCCATGGCCCACTTCAAGGTGATGCCCTGGTCTGGAATGGGCATTTGTGCGTCGTTCAAAGGATAATGGACAAGTTTGTGTCCGCTCTGATTTTTGCAAAGGTGGGCGGTGTTTACACGGAATAAGCCAATCCATACAACTCTTCGTCCTGAGAGCCGAACAAAAACTAATGGGGTGGTGGATTTTCCATTTTATCGCAATCCTGTTGGGCAACGGGCATTAAGGCATCGCATTTCATCAGTTGATAAGATTAATCATACATTGAACGAATATAAATTGTTCAATGCAATGGGGCAATCACTCGCTCTGGATTCAATTCATTGAGTTGGAAATTCATCTTTCATATAGCTGGGATCTCTGAGGAAAAAATTAGAGACTTTGATTCAGCTGCAAGAAAACTGCAAGCTTATTGGGGCTGAAAAATTGGGCGAAGGATAAAAGATGAAAGGCATTGATATCTACTACGAAGAAACCTTCGGCGGCCTGGAACGTCATCGACTGCATAAGACCTTCGTGTATGGTACATATATAACAATCTTAAAGGCTTTATACAAGTCAATATGAATACGTTTCAATGTTAATACAGTTTATAAATGAAAAAAAAATTCTATCAATGACGTTTCGTTCAAGTAAAAATCATGATAAAGATGATTATTATGATATCATGATAATCTATAAGCATTAAAAGTGTTAACTAGTGTGATAACTAATTGATGTCAGTCAAATGCGGATTGAAATCAAATGTAAACATTCCGTTGTCTTAATGCACCGTCTGAGCTCCCGGTAGTTTGCCAAGGGCCTGTCAGAGGAAAATAATCCAGTTGAAAACGAGGTACAATCGATTACCCGTGAATTAATAGGGGTTTTACTGTGGTGGATTGATAGTTGTGACAGGCAGTTAATGTGGAAATATAAATCAATGAATGTATATGTATATGTATATGTATATGTATATATATATATGTATATATGTATGCATATGTATATGTATATGTATATGTATATGCATATGTATATCTATATGTGTATGTGTATACATATATATACATACATATATATATATATATATATATATATATATATATATATATATATATATATATATATATATATATATATATATATATATATATATATATATATATATATATATATATATATATATATATATATATATATATATATATATATGTATATATATCACATAGAGGGTGCTGTCTACACCACAATATGGTGCTCTATGTACAAAGTACAGAGCGTTGATAGCAGAAATGCAGAAAAGGAAAAGACCGATTCTCTGTTACTCTGAGTCTCGTGCGAAGGCACTCGTCAGACAGACTATAAGTCTGTTTGACGAGTGCCTTCGCACGAAACTCAGAGTAACAGAGAATCGTTCTTTTCCTTTTCTGCATTTCTGCTATATATATTTTTATATATATATATATATATATATATATATATATATAGTTTTATATAGATATATAAATATAAATATACATATAATTCTATAAAACCTGCCATTGAAAGCCTCAGTGAAAATAAAGCAGAATTGGGAAATGATGGATAAATTAATAAATAAGTGAATTCATGAATGAATGAATGGGTGAATCTATAAAAAATCAATGAGTGAATTTATGAATGAATGAATGGTTGAATCTATGAATGAATGCTGGGTGAACTTACGATGAAATGAATGGGCAAATGATTGAATTCATTGGTAAATGAATGAAGGAATAAATGAATGGGTTAGCGATTGAATTTATGGGTAAATGAATGAAAGAATTAATGAATGAATGATTGAACTGATTAATAAATGTATCAATGAATTAATTGGTAAATGAAAAGACGAATAGACAAAATATGATAGAACTGAGTTTTATGAATAGATTAGAGTCAATGTACCAAAGCACAGATGATCAAAGAATGACACAGTTGTAAATTATTAAGACAAGACATGGAGATGACACAACAGTCATTAGAGCATTCAATGAATGCCAATACAAATAGAAATGCAGAGCAAATACGTGCTCAAGAGCTTTGAGTAGCATGCAAGGAAGTATTTGATAGCATCGTCTGCTGCAAAACAGAGTTTAGTCATGAATTGGTCAGAATGCAGTGATCTTTTATTTGCGTACAGCGATAAAGACAACCCGTTATCAAATCGCTCTAGCTATTAGGCTATGTCCTTCGCTTCATCGCTTCATCGCTTCAGCGCTTCATCGCTTCATCGCTTCAGCGCTTCATCGCTTCAGCGCTTCATCGCTTCAACGCTTCATAGGTCATAGCTACACACCTTTGACAAATCAATTCCAGTTAAGGCCTGAACCGAAGGTGGCAGTTGGCCAACGAGCTTCGTTACTTCATTCGACAACTTGCTTCCACCAGAGCTATCGTCATTTATCATGACAATCTCCTTCGTTTTCGCAAGAGGTGCTGAGATCTCCGCAGCAATCTAGGAAGAAAAAGCTTCTAATGAGAAAGGTTTTTGGTATGCAAAATCACATCTATAAAAAACAAAACGGTTGTACAGTGGGCAACAAACAACGCATCGCTTAAATGTAAAATCAAATCACAAAATGCTGATTCCTGTGTGCCATTGTTTAGTTTACATTAAAAGTGTTCGATGGATACGAGTAAGAAAGCAAGGAATGGCGAGGAAATTGACAGAAGGTACTGCGGAGGGTAGAAGGAGGTGGCATCCAAGAATACAGTGGGACGACGATCTGTGGGAGTGGACAGGGTGCAGACTGGACACCTTAAAGGGGCAGTGAGAGACCAGGTACCTTTGGGACCTGAATTTGCATAAGTGGGTGCACCCACGGCCTGTCTATGCTATGGAAGAAAGGAAGATGGATAAGCCTGATGACGGTTTATTTAAGTATCCAAGTGTGCTAAGAAAAGTCTCTTCTACTGCTTTTTTGTTTTGACTTGCGCGAATGAACACTGCACCCACGTCATGTACCCTTGGAGTGAGGGGGACTCCATTCTGCAGCTCTATGTCCTTCCAAAACCCCCTAGCCCACCTCATCTGCCCTACCTTAGGACACCATCAATAATGCACAGGGGAGAGACACCAGAAGGTCAGTGTCCATCGGGAAAACAAAAATTCCCAATACAAACAATTTAGTCACCCCTTAGCTGCCATTTCACATCGCTAGGTTTCAATGACATATCATGAGATGAGCTGGTACAAAATGCGACCAGTTTTACAAAGCAATTGCAGTTAATGGACAGTCAAGCGACTTCTAACAATTTGCGCTAAACACTCACAGTAGAGTTGATGGAAAACCCATGCAGATTTCATCCGATCTATTTAGTTAAAAACACTCGAAGCAAAAAGATTCAGGTAATAACAGAGAAGTGAGAATGGTACCTTTGGCATGGCATCCAGCACAAGGGCCATGAGAGCGGCATCTCCATACTGTTTGTACGCAGCGGCCTTCTGCCTCATTCTCTCTGCCTCTGCCTTTCCAATCGCTTCAATGGCGGCAGCTTCAGCCGCGCCAACCATCTAAATGTCAACAAAATCAGCCTGAATTCAACACGGCTATTTAGCAATGAAATAAATACCCGTAGACCGGTACAGCTAGCGAAATTAAATTCTAATACGTTGAACATAAGATAAAGGAGTTTCCAGTAACAGGAAAGGGCGGCATCTTTGAACGATGCGGGTTCGAATCCAGCGTTAGCCAAGCTCAAGTTTGAATACGGGGGTTGTGGCCTAGTGGTGGAGTGGTGGAGTAGTAGAGCAAATGCCCCGTGCTCGTTCACATTTCTGGATGTCCTCCGTCTGTCCACCAGCCCCAGACTCGACGTGTTCACATCTCTTTGGTCTAAAATGCTGGGATTGCAAGCCTTATCCAAGTTGGCGACTAGATGACCAAGCATCCCTTCCTGCTTCGGATGCGACAGCAGAACGACGCAAGACTGTTCGTGTGTTTCTGTTTTGATTTTCTAATGTTGATAAAAAGACCTCTAAATGAGTATCCAGCTAGGGGACGAGCGCGGTGCGGCGAGGAGAGGAACTGTCCCCCCTAGGGCACCATTCTGTCCATCAGGATGGTACCACTTAGCAATGTGCTACCCAACGCTTGGATAGAGTATGTGAGACTCAGCATCTATGTTTCAATACGAAGAGTTGATCCATGTTTCCTTTTTAGTGGGTTATGTTGAGGAAAGGCTATGGTGGCCTAAACAAAGTCCCAACAAAGGAGAATTTAGCGATGCTAATGACATTTCGATTAGTGATTCCAGCCGAGAAGCAATAAATGGTTAATGAATCATGCCCACCTTGATTTTCTCAGCTTCTGCTTGAGCTGCCATGACTTTCTGTGTCCTAAGAATCAAACCGAAGTCAAAGAAATGAAGAAAGAACTCGAAGCAACTTCACTTTTGTCCTACTACAAAACGGTTGGAATAAGCCCTTGCCGTACGCATTCATTCACATCTCTGTTTTGTTTTCAACAATATATGACAATGTCCTTATTTTACCTTCTTTAATCGTGATTTCAACAACTGCCTTCGACTTAGGTGTCTTTCAGCCACATGGTTGATATGGAATACCATACTGTTTGAGGTGCCGTCCCTTGTAATTTGTCAATACATGTACGCACGATGAGAATATAAAATAAGCCATTTAAAATGGCCTGGTAGCAAAGTGACCCAGTTATAGAATTACAGATCGCTATGAGCTAAAACTGAAAGGGCCTTGTAGTGACTCAGCTTTCTACCCTCATAAATCTCTATCTATGCCGCCATTACCACCTTGCTTAACAATACAATGCTATTCATCCAATCAATTGTATTTCCTGTCATAATTCCCATCAGCTCATCACCTATTCATCTATTTGTGTCATTCACAGCGTCATTCACAACCAACCCTTCCGCTCCTTTTCTTACTCGATGAGTTTGGCAATTTTATCTCTTTTGTTATTCGCCTATATAAACATGTATTTCATTACAATAAGCTAGTCAGTCATTCAAGCACAACAGCGCTAATCGTCGTCTCTCTGACTCTCTGACTCCGTGTTTCTATGCACGTTAAACAAGACAGCAAGGCAAGAATCGCCCATGTGGGTTGAATCGAACAGCAGCTTTTTAGGACCAGTTTCATACGCACACCTTGAAACTGGTGTTTCCTAAAGCCTCTCAAGTAACAATTTTCATTTTGGAATAAGATATAATCAAATGTCCTGATCTCGAATCCGCGGTTATTTTTCTGTCACCTTGTACCATTTTCGTGTTATAAGCGTCTTAAATGATTTCACCCAGTGAAAAAAACGAGAAAAAAACGAAACGCAAAACCTACTTTGTGACGTCACAAAGCATTTCACAACAAATAACGAGAATTTGTGAATCTCAGAATTTTGAGCAACTTGCAATTGAAGGTGGCGTCGGTGTATCGGAAATTGAGTTGGAAAATTTCATAAGCCTCGCAGTTCTTTGCCAAGAGATACACTTGCTTTGCGACAAAAGCCACGAGCTAAGATCTGAGTAAACTTCGTAGATCTTTGCCAAGAGATGCACTTGATTTGTGAGAAAACTTTGCCTACCTTTTTCCTTGAGCAAGGGTCTCCACTTTGTAGCTTTCAGCTTCAGCAGGGCTCTTCACAGTTGCCATCAGCTCTTTCTCCTTTCTTGCAATTTCTTTCTCCTCCACTTCAATGGCCTTTCTCCGCTCAACAACTTGAATCTGAATTTCTTCAGCACGAATCTTCTGCTTTTCTTTGGCACCCTGGCAAATCGAACAGGAAAAACTTACAGACCAAATCATTCGATACCAGTGATGCGTGTAAAAAGACAGTTAAAAATAAACTTAAATGGCAAAAACAACCCTGGCATCAACAAGTCAAACCATAACAAGCATACCAAAATAAATTGTGAGTTTTTGGCCCAAAGACCTAGATATATTTTCGTTAAAGAACTGGTTTTTTACCTTATAAATCCTAACTTAAATTTCGCGATATCTTTAAGTCGTGTTGTGACTGCTGCTGCGTCGCATACTCGAATTCGAGCGTTGCAGAAACCAGAGACAGGGCTCTGAGTTCTGACCTTAGGAAGTGGATTCTATGAGGTGCTGTGACTAGATGTATCGTATTCATCGAGTGACTGCAACAAGCACGGCCAAAACAATTTCTTAACTGAAATTCCCCAATTACATTAGCAGATGTGTTATAACGACAATCAAAGTGAAATTCAATCCCTCAACATTCTTGGTGAACAGGGTGGCACTCGTCTTCACTTCGCTAGCCATTGGCCAACACAGCTGTGCAAGCACAGTTAGTGCTACAGTTGGGGGCTGGCCATCTGACAACACTGTATTTTGAGCTCCCATGCCAAGTCTTTGGTATGACTCGACCGGGGAAAGAACCCCCAGCTACCGCATACAAAGCGAGCATTATACCCCTGAGCCATGGCGAAAATATCACACTGTAAAGTTCAAACAGACGTGCCTCCCCCCCCCCTCCCCCCAGAAGCCTATACATTTGTCTTGACCATTCCTTCTGGGCTGGTACTCTTGAGAAGTCCCTGGTAAACGTTGTTATACTTTCGATGGTGGGACAGGTACAGGTGTCAGTGTTATGTCTACGGCTCTCATTTCTGGCTAACCTATCGCGTTTCAACCAACAGTGAAACGATCACTCGGCAAAAGGTCAAAGAAGCAGTGAGGCAGGAAAGAAATTGCGTCTTGAAATGCCATGGTGGTGTGGCCGAGTGGTTAAGGCGCAGTGTTTCGAATCATGCGAGGTCTACTCGCGTGGGTTCGAAACCCGTCGTGGGAGCCATTAACCTCAAGCCAATAGTCAATTCAGCTGTCCATCCTTCCGTGGTCGGTAAATGAGTACTCAGAAGCAACTCTGAGGACACAAGCACTGTACACACATCGATAACAGCTAATCTAAAGCTGAAGTGTTTCATCCAGTACAAAGATTCGAAAAAAAAGAAAGAAAAAAAAATGGCTCGGGGTGGTACGTACCTCTTTAAAAAGGTTTTCTCGAGATTCGCATCAAGTATGGGATTAAACTATATTTACTTTTAACAATTGACCTAATAATAATGATGATAATTACGATAATCGTTTGCACGTATTTTTACAGGCCAATCTCATCAGAAAAGCGCATATTTCTGCTATCAACCAGGGACCTGCTTATTAAATACTCTTGTACAATGAGTTCAGTCACTAGCAATGGTTCATAATCTCGTCATACGTGCAATGCTCCCTAAGTAGGCAAACAATATCTCCAGGAAATTTCTGAGCAGTTTCCTTACTTGAAGTTGGTATGCCAACTCGGCCTCCGCCTTTTTACTGTTGACTTCTTGGTCAAATTCAGCTTTCCTCATTTGAAACTCTCTGTTTGAGTTCGCAATCTTAGTATCGGCACTGTATCTTGCGTCCATTCTCACTCTGTCGCATTCGGCTTCCTGAAAACGAAAGAGGATCGTCTAGACAAGCAAGCAACTACACAAACAAATTCTGCAGTCACATTGGCAGCATCAGTTTTAATCCTGCTCGAGAGATCAAAGTATACACTTGTAGATGGGTTGTGAGGAATTGAAGTGATCTCCACTTTTGAGAATAGAATCGTCGAAAAACCAGCAACTCACTTTTATACCAGCGTCCCTCTTTGCTTCTGCCACACCAATGTCTGCATCCCGTTTAACAACCGCAGTCTGAGTCTTGCCGAGGGAATCTAAATACTCTACTTCATCGAAAATGTCCTTGATAGTGAAACTGAGTATCTCTATGCCCATCCTACCAACATCTGGGGAAGCTACTTCTCTGACCAGATTTGCAAATGTGTCTCTGTCTAAAAAAATTAAGGAACGTTGAGATGGGCTTGCTGATGGAATACAAAGCAACTTATGCATGCGGGTTGAAAAGACTGACAGAACTGTTCTCATCTTCACTGTAGCATTGAGCAGTGAAACAGGGGGAAATTAAAAACACTTAGATAAATAGATAAATGTCTTGACTGCATAAACTAGATGATTAAAGAACTTTTAGATATATAAAAATAATTCTTATATGCACACACATATATGCTGAATTATCATTTACAAATTCCGACCTTTTCAAATGTATTAATACATAAATCACTGCAGTATATGTAAATAAACATTCATTTAGAAATCTGGGTTTCATGTTTTATATAACAGAGCATGGATCAGATATCTAAGCTCACTCATTTTCTCCATACTGAGGTATATAATTGGTCTAGCTGTTTTACTATTGTGTGCTTGTGGTGATTTCATCACTTGTCTCTTGGACCAAACACAGACAAACAAGGAGATATACAAATACAGTAGGATCTAAACACACACATTCACACACACACACATACACACACACACATTCACACACACACACACACACACACACACACACACAGACACACAGACACACACACACACACAGACACACACACACACACAACACACACACACACACACACACACACACGCACACACACACACACTTCTATATATGCAAAAGACAGGCGATAACATGGATAACTTCATTTTGAGTGAGTTGTTACTTCTACTATAACTGAATGGGTGAGAATATACAAGCTCACTCAATAGTGCTCAAACTGCAGTCCTTGTATCAATGCAGAGTAAAAGAATAAGCCTTGATCTAGAACTCTGAGTTTCACGACGAAAGGAACAAATTATCAAGAATATATTGTTGAGAGTACCTTTGTAAATTTCTTCAACAGTCAGCGTTCCAAGTATTGCTCTCAGATGACCCTCAAGTGTTTGCAAAAGAATTCCTTCAATTTCATGAACACCTTTTCCCAAGAACTGTTCGCAAGCTGTCTTCAGCAGGTCGTGCTCCTTGATCACTTTCACTTGCGCCACGCCAGTCACAGTAATGGCAACACCCTTTGCCGTTTCCACCTTGTCACAGCGCGGGTTGAGTGTCATAACCTCCAGTGATATTCTGAAAAAATTGATTCACGATTTCACTATTGCAATTTTTCTCACTTCTGTTTTTTTAGCCATTGGTGTTTGAGCTTAGCGTTTGTGTTAAATCCACATCTCTTAACTCAGGGAGAAGAAAACTCAAGTGGTTACAGATTAGGTAAATGACTCAAGCTTCACATGGTGCTCTAATTTTGCAATAACCAGGGAGAGGCATACTCCATAATTCTTCATGTGGGAATCACAGGTTGATGCATCACAAGGCTGGTGAATCACAAGTGGATGGACTGGTTCACTGCTAAACAAGTATAGTTTCTGAAACCTATCCTTGGAAACTGGTGGAGCAGATAACCCCTGCTGGAAAACTCTTGTTACAAGTCTTAGAAATTATAAGCTGGTGTAAACTATGCACATTGGTCCCTAACTTTAGGCAATCAAATAGACTTACTTAAATCAGAGTGACAATATGGGGTTAAAGAAGACAGCACATTTTCATTCTAGTGAGTTATGTTGAGGAAAGGCAGTTGTGGCCTATACAAAGGAAGAAAGAAGAAATCAAAAGGCTAAGAAGAGAGAGAGTTCAGGTCAGAATTATTGACCTAAGATTTTAAACATGGCAGGTTCTAAGATTCAGGAAAGCAAGAAGAAAGCAAGACAGTGCATATCTAATTGCATGCCTTCAATTTCAAACCAGTCTCTAGAGCAAACATGGCTTTGCATGCCTTAGTGTCAATATCTTCACAATCTTTAACATTTTCAGCAAATAACATAGAATTCTTTTTCAAGCTTTGTCTTTTATTCATATATCTCAAATGATGGAATACAAATCTCATTCAAGGGTTATTTGTATTTGACTGGCTTACAGTTACTCAAAATATTAGTTAGGTAGATAGATAGATAGATAGATAGATAGATAGATAGATAGATAGATAGATAGATAGATAGATAGACAGATAGATAGAGAGATAGATAGAGAGATGGATAGATAGGTAGATAGATAGGGGAAAAGGAGCAAATATTGATTAAAAAAGAAAGGAGCTATGAGTTGGACGCCAATTTATCTCTGGAACAATTATGATCAATATTACTAATATTATTTTCTTTTTCTCTGCCTTTAATCCTCCAGTGTTCGGAAGAAACAGTCAATTACAACCTGCCCGTTGTTTTTGTAAGAGGGGTGCGCTTTTGCACTCCAAATACATAGTAAATGAATGGTTTAAAAAACTAGATAATACATAGTAAGCCATTCTGATAGTCTTCTGTTTCTTTTCATGAACATGTATGGATGCAGATGATAATTGGCTATGAAAGGACTACCTACAATGGTCAATGGTATGACGGTTGCATCACATGAGAAATGGAACAATTTCAAATTGAATCTTGCCATTACCTTTGAGCATCTGTGACGAAAGCCCAGGCCCATGCCCATCCACCAACAATCGTTCTTTTGTTGTTGCCACCGCAGCAACCACCTATCACAAAGAGAAGCTCCAATCATTTCAACGGAATAAAGGACAAAAAATGTTTTGACAAAAGATATTGTAGCTATATATTTTCAAACGATTGCTAAATGCAACTAATTATCAGCGTGAAATATTGCTCCATGTTCTCGCCACTATCCACACAGAACTGCGTAGAAAGCATTCACTCAAAAAAGTCCCTAGGGAATGCACAACCATACTTAAAAATGTACAAGCAACAACATGAAACAAAAAGCTTGCAACTAATCGCGACATGCAACATTCAAATGAGAACACAAGCAAGGGCTGATTCTCTTTTCACACAACAGGGATATCCCAGATTGTGACAGAACAGACTTCCTTTCTGGAAGATTCAGTTAGGAATATGGGCATACTGCAGTGCTATTTGGCAACCTCACTTACAACATTCCAAATTACAAAGCTTTGTATTTATGAAGAAACATACTGATTAAATACTCAAAATATCACGGGGATGGACCTAAGGCAACAGCATTTCATAACATAGCCAATCAGCAGTTGTTTGAGCGAAAGCCCTAGAACTTTTTTGCCAACAATGGGCTGAGTCCTGGCTTAAAATTTTCTCCGCATATAGATGGATAAAGTCTGTCAGCTAGATTAAACTGTCATTTCAACGCAGACACCTGGACCAGTTAGCAGTCAAGAGCTAAAGCTGGAAGAATATAGCTGCTACTAAAGTTTGGAAAATTTCAAGCCAAAGCTATAATAGGCAAAGCCGGATGATCGGAAAAGCATGATCGGAATGATCGGAATCGGAATTAATGATTCATGATCGGAATTAATGATCGGAAAGCATGAAATCGTGTGATGGTTTGACTGATAAGTGAGGGACATTGCAGAGGGTGAGGTAATAATGTGGGGGGGGGGGGGGGTAGGGCATCTTGAAAGGCAATACCTACTGTGCAATATCTAAATTCAAAAATAACTGCGGAAACATGAGCATCTGTCAAACAAGTCAAAAGACATTCAGTATTTGATAGCCAGGCAAAAAGATGAAATCAAAAAAGAGAATGATGGAGAAGGGTGCTCACAAGCCAGATTGTATTATTGAATCTGACTTTTCCCTGCTACAACAACCTAGCACTTGGGAGGATGAATTGATACATGTCAACTTTTGCATTGTTAGCACTCTTATCCTATATTCCTTCTATCCCTTGAAGGCCCCTTTTTTAATAACTATAAACTGACAACATGCGTGACCTCGTTACCAACTATTTCAACGAGGCCAAGCTTAATTTACATTAATGTAATATAATAAGCAATCATTCCCAACAATCAATGTGGTGATTGAGTGTGATTGGTATGCCCTATGCTTTCAGAGCAAATACCTTAATGGCAAGACAAACAATTTTCCTATGATGATTAGATCGGTTATTGAAGATAGCACCCAAAGCATCTTAATCGGTTGCAACTGTGGGCAAAACAATGGTCAATGTCATTCTACACTGAAAATGTGAGCTGCTAAGGGTTATTAACAAAAGACAGGCAACCAAAACTTCATACTTAATGAGCGAGTATACCCTCAAGGAAGTTGATGATAAAAAGTACCTCTGTATAACAATTAATGATATATTGAAATGGAACGATTTATTTCAAGCTGTATGCACAAAGGCAAACAACACTTTGAGTTTTTGCGTAGAAACATGGGGTCTTGCCCATGTGTTGTAAAACAGAGTTGCTATATGTCACTTGTAAGACCAATTTTAGAATATTCCTCCATCGTATGGGATCCTTATAGCAAGCAAACTGTCAATGAACTAGAGATGGTACAAAGGAGGGCTGCCAGATTTGTTGTAGGAAATTATAGCTACCATGCAAGTCCTACAGCGATGATTAAAGAATTAGGATGGCAGTCACTTGTTGAACGTAGAGCAAAAGCAGTGATGATGTATAAGATTTAGAACAACCTGATTGCAATACCGCACAATTTATTCCAACGATATTCTGGTCATTCTTGTAGAAGTCAAGCAGTGTTTACTCTGCCTTTCTGCCGAACTAACTGTTACAAATTTTCATTTGTCCCAACATCTATCAAAAAATCTGGAATGAACATCCTCCTTACGTCAGGGAAAGTCAGTCATTAAATAACTCCAAGACAGCAATAGATGGCATAAATGACACAAACCTATCACCCCAAAACTCACTAGTGTTGCCCATATTGCAATAACAAGTCTCATTTCGTTTGAAAATCTCTAGCAGTATAGTTTTCTAAGTTGCAAAACATTAAATTTCATCAATCAACTGCTGACAACTAACCACTAACAAAATTGTGCATAATTTTGTACAGTATACGATAGATAGATAGATAGATAGATAGATAGATAGATAGATAGATAGATAGATAGATAGGCATAGATAGATAGGCATAGATAGATAGGCATAGATAGATAGGCATAGATAGATAGATAGATAGATAGATAGATAGATAGATAGATAGATAGATAGATAGATAGATAGATAGATAGATAGATAGATAGATAGGCATAGATAGATAGGCATAGATAGATAGGCATAGATAGATAGATAGATAGATAGATAGATAGGCATAGATAGATAGCCATAGATAGATAGATAGATAGATAGATAGATAGCCATAGATAGATAGATAGATAGATAGATAGCAATAGATAGATAGATAGATAGATAGATAGATAGATAGATAGATAGATAGATAGATAGATAGATAGATAGATAGATAGATAGATAGATAGATAGGTAGATAGATAGATAGATAGATAGATAGATAGATAGATAGATAAAGGTGACACAAATGGTGAGAAAACCCCACCACATCACCAAAATGGTTCTCATCAGCATATTGGATACAAAAACGGAAGATCAAATGCATTCCTTGAAGTGAATGCTCCTTTAAGCCATATTGGTAAGGTTCAGTAAAGGACAAATCATTGTGTCAGATGGCTAAATCATTCTCCAACAATGGTCCTCATCAATTACTTGGGCTACTTCTCAAGGCAACTTAAAATGGTCAAAAATCCTTTTCCTTCAGGAAGCAAAGCTGTTGATTGGTCTCAGATCAGTCTCAGCAGGAATCATCTCCAAGCATTTTTAAACAAAGAATTCAGACAACCTCCCTTTAGTAAATGTTACAACATTGTAAACATGGCATTTATTGTTGCTTGTAGGCTAACAGTATAAATACAAGTCTTCCTTCTGTAACTACATTATATTCTTGGGAGGGCTCTTGAAAACGAACAACTCTGTCGACAGGATACCGGCCCCGTGGCAAACAACTGAAATCGAAGGGGCGTTTTGCTGAATCAGCTAAATCGCAAACCATCTGGCAATATCCCATTATCACAATTATTCAACGTCAGGATTGTTCATTTCAACAGCTGATATAGTTTGCAACTTTCCTGGATATTAAATACTATTGGAAAGAAAACAAATTATTAAGTAGGCCCTGCTTCGAAAAGCAATGGAGTAGACTCCAAGGCAACAAAGGAAGACAGTCCAGCACACGCAGTTGACTCAAATGGGACCCGTTTTGTCGACATTAGACCTAAACAAACTCAGATTTATTCTTTCAGCCGGAAGGTTGATATGAATAGAATTTGACAAACAAACCTGATACAACCAAAGCTTCGTTTGGTCCGACTGTGTGAACGTTTCCCATTTTGAAAACCTGGAAACAATCGTAGAAATGTAGGCCTAAAACATAGCATTGACGAATTTCAGCTCTAGGCACTGGAAATGAACAGCATGCATTGAAAAAAGATAAATCAAAAATAAAGATGACTGGAAATGACAGCTTAATAAATCATAGCTTGCATCTGCAAACTTAAGTCTCACCTGTTCAATGAAATTATACGCTTCAAAATGTCTGAAAGGTTGAATTCCAATCCGCAATATTGACGATCCGCCCAATTCGTGACGAAGGTCTTGAAGCCACTTGAAGACTGTGGAGGAGAGATGTTGTATTGTCATGCAAATTATAGAATGTCAACATGCTCCTCCGCAGGACTCAGCTGCATTCTGTGAATTCCAATAAAGGCGGTAATCAATGAGTTACATAAAGTGGCTCTCTCTCATTACGAAAACTAACTGATGAAGCATTATACCCTTTACAGATGCTCCCAAAGACACTGCTCCCAGGAAATCAGAGATGTTCTACTTGATCCCCTAAGACGTTTTGAAACCACAAGAAGAACCAAGGACTCAGCACGACCTTGCAAAATTTCACTACCAAATGCAAGCGTTCTGTCCCACGAATCATCATTCGTTCCAAAAGCTTTCAATCTTTGAAATACCAAATCTTCCTCTTCCTTCCCATAATCCTACAACTTTTCTTCCGTCCAATGCAAGATCATTCAACTTGATCGTATGTCCTTCTCCTCTTATATTAGCCTCCCTGCTTTTACACTTGGCAGGAGCTTTTCAAAGCCCACTACAGCCTTTCCCTATCACAACAGACCATTAGAAATTCCTTTTCAACCGTCAACTTGATGGTGCTATCAATCAAGTGCAAAATTGGGCCAGGGAGAAGTTACAGACCACCTACTATCTATAGAATACAATGATAAAAATTAAAAACAAAGGCAAACATCCCTAATTTCAGTGGCAGGGATAGCATTTGAAGGTCAAACTGACCGTATTTCCATAGTGGTCCTATCGGGGGTGCTGGTTTAACAGGGGGAAAATGAGAGAAAAAGAAATATGCAGAAATGTTTTACTGTTGCTAATTACAAACCGGTCCTTAATAGTAGACATGTTGTACATTCATTAATTAACGGTACTTGCCAAGATGAAGCAAGCAAATACTTTAGTCAGCTTCCAACAGAAATAAGAAAAGGTAAGAATCTTACCCCATTCTGTTCAGCCTTGCGGAGTCATTTATTTGCGCCTATCAATCAACAATGAAAGACGCCATCAATAATTTTCCTTATCAATCATTTAACTTCTTAATCGCTTGTAACACGATTCAATTTACCTATTTTTGATTTAGATAAAGTCATTTATTCCTTTTTGTAAGAGATGAAGAGCAACAACTATTGTGGATAAGCTCATTATTACCATGCATGTATGTAAGTATGTATGTACCTATGTACTGTATATGCCGTCTTCTGTTTTTCTTATCTTCTTGGAAAAGCTTTATTGTATTTCATGCTTGAAGGTGCTGATTAATAATCTCTTGTAGAATAACGTTTTCAGATTATAAAATATACTGTATACTGAAGCCATGTTTCTCGCAAAGTAAAAAATACGATAAACGAAAGTTAAAATTTACAAGAATTTAATTACAGCTAATAGCTGCAAAAAGGGCAAATTTCTGCTTTTTTGTGTAGAACTTGAGTTTCTGGCAATTGACTTTGACAGTTAATGCCTTACAACTGAGCTGATCTAGCAAATTAAACATTAGCAGAATCGTCAGTAGTTTTCTCTATTCAAAGCAAGCTACTCGTTAAGAAACTCTTAGCTGTCAAAGTAGAGATTAGGCTTAATGCATTACTTTGAATTGCTGCTCGTTGCAAAAAGCGGTTGGAGTTCGCGCCGCTCATGACGAATTCATATAGAATCTAAGTTAATTCAAGATGGAGTATTTTCGGCTTCTTTTCTTGCGTGAACCCACAGAATGCAATTGTTGCTGCACGCATATTCCCCCCCCCCTTAATTTTTCGAAAACACAAAGGCAGTTCAAAGCGGCTGTCAAGATTTTGTTGTCTTGTTTGCTCAATAGCATTCGCTTCTATTCTTGTCACTATCTTAATCTAATCTGGCACAGCATGGCAAAACTCTGCAGTACAGCAGGACGATGACAGACGAGACAAGAGGACGCTTGCAGTGACACAAAATGACATTAAACAGCATTGGGTCGTTTCGTGTACTATCTATTACCTTCGTTCTCGTTCCAGTGAGATGTCTACCAGCAACGTCGAGAAGCTGAAAAGGACGTTTTCAAATGAAGAAAGCAATGCCGTCTCCAAAATAACCATTAGAAGAGAGAGCAGAAAATGGAAGGCTCTCAGTTCAACAAGTCAAATTGCAGTTGGGCGAAGTCCAGCCAGTCCAGCTCCAGCGGCCATTAATGGAGATTCAAAATGCAAAGGTACGTCAATTTAGCATGCTCGTCTTTCGTTTTCAAGGTGATGCCGATGAAGTGCTTTCCCCGAACTATGAAAAACTCGAGTCTCATTAAGTTCACGTGAAATACTTTCGCCTGGTTTGACGGCCCTTGCTTAAATTCTTCTATAAAGCATCCCAAAGCTGGCGATGTTTGATTAAAGGAGGATGTGGTTTATTATGAGTTATCCTAATCAACTATTTTCACCTATGAATTATGTTTATCCATTGAGTGGCTGATTTTTCACTTCACAGAGTTTTAATATTGCATGCAGATTGCCACTGCAAACTTATTGCAAAAGAGATACCATTCAGGTATCGTTAAACAATGGTATAATTACTTTTCAAGTTTATGGTGTGGTGCCGTGCTTGAGAGTGCAAGCTCGTAACGCAGGGGTTGTGGGTTAGAATTTTGCACGTGTATCAATAAAAACACTATTGGTGTGGAAAGCAACGGGAAACCACCTCATAAAATCCACTTCCCTAGAATTAACTACAGACCCAGTCTCTTGTTTCTGCTAAGCTCGAAATCGAGTTGCGACGCCGTTTTAAGGTTGAAGCATAACTGCATTTTAAGATGACTTCCAATCTTGTTCCGGTTTGTTTGCATGTCAATGCTTCACATTCCATAATCTGCATGCTGTGTACATACCAAGCATAACAACGGATCTGATGCTGCAAGCAGACTTGAAGAACGGTGCGACTCTGCGATTGACTGTAAAGCGTTTGGAGAAAGCTATTCTCTAATGTTTGTCAAGAATGAGAAACTAGAAGTCATATTCGCGGTTCTATTAGAAATGTTTCACCTTCTTACATCTGAATTTCTTAATTAGCTGAAGTTGTAAGGAGATAAGGACTCCTTACCTGCCATTCCCTTCTCCCCACAATCTAAAATCTAGGCCATTTTCTTTTTGGGAAGAAATGTTGAAGATCTTCTCCTTCTACTGTTTAATGCGTAGCAGAGGTTGAGGCCTTGAATTTATTTTGTTTTACATAGTTGTTTTATTTTGCAAAATAGGTTTAATATTTGGCAACTCAAATGAGGATGATGTTTTGTATTGTTTACTTGTGACAGCTAGTCACGTGTGTTGATAGAAATCTTCTATTTATGATTAGAACTATGTTCCTTTGGTTTGATAAAAGCTTCGCCTTTTAGAAGACATCAATTACCTGTGTCGTACAACGGCTATGATATACAAATTGGCGATATCCAATATTGAGCACCAATAAATATATTTATTGATACTTTTTTTTATACGCATGATAAGATGTCAAAGGTAGAAATTTGGACACTGAGAAGCTTTTTGCTCATCGAGCAGTGCCTAGGTCCTTCCTCTCGATGTGACCACACGTCGTGATTCCTACGCCTGGAACCACAGAGAGCTGGCGACTCTCCTCACTCTAAGTGAAAGTTTAGCGGAGGTGGGACTCGAATCACTGACAATAGGATCAATGCACAAGAGTCTTACCATTGAGCTATCCTGACACTATTTATTGATGCTCGTTGTCAACCATCGCCAATTCATGATACAACCATCCTATGACAAAGAATTAATAAATTTAGCAATGAAAATAATAGTGAAAATCAGGGCAAGTGTTTCCAAACTTCATTCTTTAATTATATATTTCAAGTGATAGAAATACAAACCTCCTTTAATTCGAGTGGTTATATGCCCAAACAAGTGGAAATTTGTATTTTTTCCCTTTTACTTGATCTCTTTTTGCTACTCTGTGACCATCTTCATCAATTCATTTAAGCATAGTTAAAATTTACAATAGTGCACCTCTCTAGAACAGGTACTGTACAACTGGTTATCTGCGTCGATACAATGATAATGAAAATAAATAGCGAAAAGCGGTTAACAGAAATATAAGATAATAGGAAGAAAAAATGAATAAAATAGTTAAAAACCTAATAACGCCGGATTAGGTCACGATTGGTTCCTTCTACAGAATACATATGTATGTAGTATGTCCACCGAATTGCAATACTCACGACTTTCTTTATAATTTGATTTTGGGTGTTTTGGTCTAAATCTAAATCCTTAAACATCGAAAGAAGTCAAATAATAATAATGATTATAATGCTGTTTCATTGTTAAAAAATTGTTAGCAATGACGCTGAGTTGGAAGCAAAGGGGATGACTGGAGAAGGAAGCACAGGGTGTTGAGAGGGAGAAGAGAAGAACCAGTGAGACCAGAAGAGAGGACTACGTAGCGCTAGAGAGAGAAGAGAAGAGAAAGAACTGATCGATCTGGGAGGCGCGACTGATGATGCCAGGTTTTTGAGGTACCTCCATACCCCGTTGGTGAGGTGAGGTGGTAGGGCCGCAGCTACAACAGCAGCAACAGAAGCAGCAGCAACAACTTGTTTTTGCCAAACAACAATTTTGGCGTCCGAATCAAATATTGCAGATGCAGTTGAGAGGATAAACGCATTGTAGTAAAGGAAGAAAAGAAGCCGCGACATATGCTCAATAATCTGGTTTTATTGTGGTCTGATTAGAGGTTACACGATGTCAGATGCATCTGGTGAGTTAATAAGTAAATGATGTTTAACTCAAAGCCTGTTATGTCGCGTTGTCGAGGGCTGAAGCGGGAGTCCTAGGCCTAGTTTTGACAACAAAGAGAGTGGGGTGTTCCGTAGCCCTTATTTTGATGCAGGTGTTCCATTCAACGCGAGGATGTCGATAAAGGGGAGTAACTCTACGACTTTTAGGTCTGAAATTCATATTGGGAGGTTTCAGTCCCATGCAAACAAAGACAAAAATGGGAAAGACGAGGCGACGAAGAAGTCGACTTTCAACAAAGGTAATTCCTTAACAAATTAGGTTTGGCGGATTCCATTCGTGTTTGGTTCGTGTTTCATCTCGTGTTAAGACTTGGTCTATCAGTTATCTTTAATGTGAAGATTGAGTGAGTTGAGGTTAACCAGGTATAGTCACGTTGATTGACTGTGCACAGTCACTTGGCTTCGTCCTTAGATTAATTTAGGCTAAGAGAAGATGCTAGGCAAGTTCTGACTGCTTCCCCCGAGAACTCACATTTAGAGTGTGCAAATGATTTTTGAAATGACCTAATGGAAAGAATAAATTCAACTTGCAAGCCGTTTAATGAATTCTAAGACTTAAGTCAGTTTTTTATGTCACTTTCTTTTCTGAAATTGAAAAGCACGCAATTTAAACATACATCAATTGGTAGATTTTTTATCAGCTTTCTTTCATGCTCTTACCTTATTATCCTGACATTCTGCGTGTTACAATTGTTTACGAGCAAGTTTTTTAGTTTAGGGAAACAATATTCCTGAGTTTGGGGAAATGCTTTAGATATCTATTGAGTTGGATTTTTCATGGAATGATGTGTTTTGGTCTTTGAAGACAAACTGTTCTATTTGGCAGCGTCCATTATTACATTTTCAGGGCTTCTCTGGTTGCATTCTCCCCAGCTACTCCTTTCCTGCTCTGTCAACAATCAAGCTTTCTAAGATTTTGAGTTCTTAGGTATCTTCCTGTATGCAATCCACCCATGTCTTAGGGAGGGGGGCTCCCTTAGCCCTTCTCCCTTCAATGCCAAGGTCTTTGGCTCTGCTCCTGATATGGTCAGGTGGTCTTTTGGTGTGTTGACACAATCAGATCCTTCTTTTCTTCAAAATTTCTAATATCTGTTTTTTATGCCTCTTGTTAACTTCTTAATTTGAGAGGGCCTTCTTCCTATTTACTATCTACCATCTACCAATGTGTATCAATCAGGAAAAGTTATATGATTGGCTGGTTTTCCTATGGAGGAGCTCTTGTGATAGGGACCTCCCAATGCATAGTCATTCTAGGTTAAGATTTTGCAAGGGGGTGTTTGAATGGAACAGGATCATTATTTAATTGCTTATTGTCTGAAATCCTTAAGCTTGAAGATCCCTGATGCTTTTGGTCTGGTTCTTAAATGCACCAGTGTTGTATAGCTTTTGAAGATGCTTCTTTACTGAGCGTAGAATACTGTTTTTCCGCCAACCAAAGTACCACCAACCACGAAAGTTGAAACTATGCGAGAAACTAATAGTGAATCAATGATGAAAACTTAAATATTTTATGTGAAAAATTTTGTGAATGGATTTTTGACAAATTTTTGTCGATGCTGAATCTGATTATGGAATAATCCTCAGTTGAGCAACCAATGATTATGGTTTTCTAATTCTGTTACTGTCTAAGAAATGTATCAGTTTGTATGACCCCGTAAAAGAATTACTTAATTGGTGAATCTTCTCTTGGTGGATAAAATTTTTATGCATTTTGAGGGAAGTCAATGATTTATTAACAAGCTCTATGAAATTAAGTTCAACTTTGAAAGTATTTTGGATGTTTCTAGTATTTTAGCATGCTTTTTAGCGTATAATCACTTGTATACGGCTTTATGAAAAGACATTTTAGGTGTGAAGATAGCTCAGCGGTAAGCAGCATCTCATGATCATTATCACCATAATCATCATTATCATCATTATCATGATCATCATCATTATCACCATAATCATCATCATCATCATTATCACCATCATCATCACCATCATCATAATCATCATCATCATCATCATCATCATCATTATCACCATCATCATAATCCTCATCATCATCATCATCATCATCATCATCATCATCATCATCATTATCACCATTATCACCATCATCATCATCATTATCACCATCACAATCATCATCATCATCATCATCATCATTATCACCATCATAATCATCATCATCATCATTATCACCATCATAATCATCATCATCATCATTATCACCATCATCATCATCATTATCACCATCATCATCACCATCATCATAATCATCATCATCATCATCATCATTATCACCATCATCATCACCATCATCATAATCATCATCACCATCATCATTATCATCATTATCATCGTTATCACCATCATCATCACCATCATCATCACCATCATCATCATCATCATCATCATCATCATCACCATCATCATCACCATCATCATCATCATTATCACCATCATCATCACCATCATCATAATCATCATCACCATCATCATAATCACCATCATCATAATCATCATAACCATAATCATAATCATCATTATCATCATTATCACCATCATCACCATCATCATCTTCATCATTATCACCATCATCATCACCATCATCATAATCATCATCACCATCATCGTAATCACCATCATCATAATCATCATAATCATAATCATCATTATCATCATTATCACCATCATCACCATCATCATCTTCACCACCATCATCATAACCCTTTTGTTTATCCCCATTGGTTAACAACAACAAATTTCATGTACACTGACATTCTAAAAAAATGTTTAGCTCCCTGGCAACGTTGTATACTCTAGTACAAAAAGATCATATCTAATCATGACTTTGTATCAGTCAGCTATGCGGTTATAATGAGACAACAGTTGCCGTAGATTTTCTCAAATGGGAGTTATTTATCAGCAATGTTTATTCCTCTACATAAGCCTCTCCTACTTCGTCATCTTTCTTATGTCGGCGGAACTTGTACCGTCTTCTAATGGAGAATTGTTAGTCAACAAAATGGAGTGTGGTTTTATAGTGTCTTAACTGCGTGAACTCATAACTCATCGGCTTTGGTTCGAAACGGACACAGTTCCCGATGAAAACCGCTGTTGGCAATGGATGCAACGGGAAAGACTTTTTTAGTGTCCACTTTCCAGGGAAAATGTCGGAGCTCTTTCTCTGGTTTACGACATACTTGATTTCGAATACGATCTGCAATGTATTCAAGAGCCACTTCCCCTGAGAAAGTTCGGGCCCTTTTTCTGGCTTCTGTCATGTTTGGAATCGAGTTTCCTATGCAGTTTATATGTGGCTATGTTTTACCTGTACACGTACCCTTGAAAACCCCACTGGTGGGGGAAACTCGGATGCTATATAAGCATAATCTCCAATGAATGTGCTTGAGCAGAATCCCATAACGCGAGTGCCTAAAGATAATTGTTGGCTAGGAATGAACTGCGCGTTTTTATCAATTGATATTCTGGAAGCTGCAAATGCTTGCTCTCAAGGTCCTCAAAGGGTCAGTAGTCTTGAGTTTAACGTGGCATTGAACGGAATTCTCATGAAAAAAAATTGTAACCATGGAAGAGAAGGGACAGTTTGCCGGTATTACTACAACGGTGCAAACTGGGGCTAATCATTTGTTCTGCAATAATCTCTTGTGCCAGTTGCCAGAGGCCTTTTACCCAAAATGTCATTATGCAAATATGAAAGCACACCAGTCGCTGTAGGAAACAGAAAATGTTTATTATCTTGCTTTGTCAATAAGTACGGTAAATTTTTCATTTAAATTCTGCCCAGGGTATCGTTTCCAGAAGTTGACTTTTAAACCGACATCTTGATAACGATAATATTATGCATTTATTTTTCTAGTTAATTATTAACTGTCATATTTATAATATCTGAGACACTTGCATACAAAGTTTTGACTGTTTTGAAAAAATTGATAAACCTTTGCCAGTTTTTTTTTAATTTTCAAACCCCGATTTCCTTTACAGAACTGTAATTCCAGTGTCTTGATTTATTTCCGGAAATAGGTATGTCTCATGAAAGTCGTCAAAATTATTTGTAAATTCGCAAATGAAGTGGAAACATTTGTCGCGCTGGTCGGGGGTTGGCGAAATTAAGAAAATTAGTTTTTCATGTATATCAGCTCACTACGAAACGTTTTGTACAGAAACTGGGCACAAATTTATGGAACTCGCGTGCAAAGATTTGGCAAAGCAAAGATTAATCTTAGTTGTTCACGAACACTCACAGTTGTTGTTAAATCGTGCTTTTTACGAACGACCCAATCCAGGAATGTAGACGCAAATTTCTGGTGCCATTCCAAACAATTTGAAAATACAATCATGATGAAACGGTGGCAATACCTTTATTTCAACGCTGCCCCCTTTGCCTTCCACTCTTGCTAGATTTCTTTTGCCCAAAACGACTCGTTGTGCTTCAGCTGGTTCTTTCGATCTTTTTTCACTACCACTGAAGCAACTAAGTTTTTCAAGCATTTCATTTCTGGCAGCCATTATTTATCTTCTTAACGGCCACGCGCCAATTTGCGCTAGTTTCGTGAGATATTTTCTCTGGTACATTTTATGTTGTGGAAGACAGGATTTTTCACCCAAGCTTTATTGCATGCCACGTGTGAAATATTCGACTAGCTTCCTCGTCAAAGATGCGTAATGCTTACAGATATTGTTAGTAAAGAACAATAAACAGTTTATTCTTAAATGGTCAGCGCGAGTATCCTGTTATTTGAAGTTCTGCCAAGTACAAGAGAGAGGTCGCTGGAGTATTGACCTTGGATTGTTCTGAGTCTCTGTTGAAAGCATGCCATTCATTTATATCGCTTAATTCGAACTGAAACACTGTGAGAGGAAGCAGCCTTGGAATTCGAAAATCGTCTAATTGTGGTTCCTATTAATTAATTGGTACTGTTTGTCGATTTACAACGCTGTCAGTGATTCCAATTCAGTGCTGTCACCGGAACGTATCTTATAGTTTCGATAAGTCGCAAAGAAACATTCCACGACCTGCAGTTGCGGTGTATTAGTTTACTGGATTTCAGCCTGCAGCGGACATTGGAAACTTAGCAAGATGTTGAGAGAAAGGCGTTTTGAACAATACATGGACAATTTATCTGAATATACGGGTATATTACTTTGCTTTTTCCGTTCATGGTCTTAAGTTTGTCGTTGCATATTCGAATTATTGTGGTATTTGGATATTCCGTTGTGCATAGAATACTCGAATTTAAGCTCGGCTGAAGCAAGAGACGGGACTCTGGTGCTTCCTCATCTGCAGGTTGTTACATGAGTAAATTCACTCGTTAAGTAGAACTATATGTAAACTGCATAGTATAATCGATTTCAATTGTAGTAAAGACCCGATGCATGGCTCTGACTTCTTGCGAGGGAAGTGGATTTCTTGTCATGATCTTCATAGAATTCTTGATTCCGCGTTGAGTCATGGGCAAAGACATGTCCCCGAAGTTCTTTCTAGGGGATTCGATTATCGTGAGGACGTACCCGTTGTTTTGTCTTGGACCTCGTAGTAGACTTTAGTTATGGTAAGTTCACTGGAGTCACCACACGACAGCAACACTATTCCACGAACGTGTCATTTGGCTGTATCCCAACCTGATCCTCCCACCAGGGAAGTTGCCAAGGAGCATTCACCACTTTTGGGGAAGTTTTAAATATAATTGGCAACCTTGGTTTCAACATATTTTCATACCGTCAGTTCTGTCTAGTTTGAACTCTCCTGGGGATCGTAAAAATGTTCGAATCGCAAAATGTTCGAATTACGGAGATTCGAATTACAGTAAACTCTGTCTAATTCGAATTCTATGAGGGATCGTAAAAATGTTCGAATCACAAAGTGTTCGAATTACAGAGATTCTAATTACATCTAGCTCTGTCCAATGCGAATTCCCTGGGGGATTGTAAAAATGTTCGAATTTCAAAAAGATCGCATTTCTGAGATTCAAATTGTAGAGGTTTTTTGTTAGGTGATTTCCAAGGGACCTGAGAATTTTGTTCGAATTGGCAAAAGTTCGAATTACAGGAGTTCGAATGAGACAGAGTTGACTGTATATCCAGATATGAACAACGGTGGTGACCTAGTCATGACCTTCAAATCATGACCCCCTTTGCACGCTGGCAATCTTTTGTCCGTCATCCACATAAAACATTTGAGTTAACCACTGAATGTTTTCTAACTAAGCAGCTGTTGTATCCCCTGGAGATTTCATGGATAGAAAAACAACGCCTTGTGTTCCCTTTTTATGTCATCGGCCTGCTAGGAAAGGAGAAGACAGCATTCTTGGAATAGAATAGGATAGACTTCGTATCAAATTGCAGTCTCTAATCTTGCCTGCACTCGTTCTTTTACAAGAGCCCTCCGTGCGAAACTGTAAAGTCACATTTCTAAAACTGAATAAAATTCGATGCAAAGTTTGTTTCTGAATTGGAACGATTAAAAGATTTTGGCTGTTGTGCTGCCAAACTTTTAAGCTTTAATTTTCTTTTTAAAGCCATAGCTTTTACGTTCTTTCAAAATGGCTAATCCACAATAGCCATCTTGCAAAGCATTCTGGTCTTTGAAATGAATCTTTAACCACGATGAGAGTGCTAGAAGTTGGTAAAATTAGGACATATGGGTTTTCATTTTAAGAAGCTCGCTTGAAAAGTTTTTATACAGAAATTGGACCCAATGTTAAGAAACTTGCGTGCAAAATAATTCAATTTTGTTAGAAAGATTTGTGTATTCGGGCTACTTGCAGCTTTTCTCTAAAAGATAACTCCTTCGAAAGAAGCTCTCCATCCTTGCGATTCTATATTTCATTTGTTGATGTTAATTCTGGTGTCAATTGAGCATGAATGTTACTCTTTTTTTAGATTTAAAGGCAGATACGGGGATGGCAGGAAAGGTAATTAATCATTAATTTTTCATATTTCATATTCAATTCTTTTAATATGAAATATATGTATATTTAGTTTTTGTATAGATTCAAGAGATTGGCTTTGCTTTGCTGTTCAATGGCCGACACTCTCTGGTCCAAACCAACAAGGCTTTTATCGCAGTGTTTAACCGATTTAGCCGAAGCCACTAAATTAAGCAATTTATTGAGTTGAATCTTTCCCTCTTTTAAAGCGACAATGGTTCTGTCTATGCTTGCTTTCGTGCTAGTGTGATGTTTTAAGATGCGTGCATTGATTATCCACCCAAAGCGTAACCAAACATTCCAGGGATATTCTTCATATGGGATTTGATAGATTGATAGTGATCTGAGCAATTCGATAGCCTTTACCACGCACAGAAGAAGTGTACATGCAACTACCTTGCAACTACACTTGATTGCGCTGTAACTACTTGCAGCTACCTTAAAATTGCATTGCAACTACCGTGCAATTATTTAACGATTGCATTGTAACTAGCTTCAACTACCTTAAAATTACATTGCAACTGCCTTGCAAAACTAAGTCGCATGTCTCTTGCAACTATCGTGCAACTTCTTTTTGACTGCATTGCCACTACCTACAACTACCTTAAAATTCCATTGCAACTGCCTTGCAAAACTAAGTTGCAAGTCTCTTGCAACTACCGTGCAACTATTTAACGATTGCATTGCCACTACCTTCAACTACCCTACAATTACATTGCCATGGTCAATTACCTCGCGCTTGTCTTGCAACTGTTTTGCAACTGCCTTGCAACTTATTTGGGATTGCTTTGCAGTTGATTCAGAAACAGCTGTTGTTTCAGGGTGCCCTACGTATACCCACGTATTTCAATGTCTTAGCGTGACATGCACAACCATTTCACCAAAATGAACCACAAAACCAAGCTCCTGTATCGTATTTGATAACAGGGCCCTCATTCACGCGGTATCCATTCCTGTTGTCGCTCTTTGGGCAAAGACCTCGCACTCCATCCACTGTTTTTGCGACCCAACAACAATGGTAAGGATATGCTATTAATTGTCGTTTCTTCAGCACTGAAGATGAATTAAATATTAACACAATCCAATTAACGCAAGCAGATTTGATTTCACAATACCTTTAAGCTTGCAGTTGTTATGAACGGTGTAGACATTTTATGACTGCCATGCCCCTGCTTCCATCGGTGCATTAAGGGTCTACATAATCCCTAGCCTCCTTCAGTTCAATAAAAGGTTCGAAGGCATTCTATTAGATGTTTTTTGTTGTTTATCTTTCTTCGGGTTTGCTTTACTTAAATAATTTCATCATTAAAAGCAACTGTAACTCCAGCGCCTGGTAATTTTCTTTCCAGAAATAGAAATGTCCCCTTAAATTCATCGACATTATTTGTAAATTTTCGCACATGAATGGAAAACATTTTTCAAGCCAGCTTGGGGGTTTGCGAAATTGAGAAAGTTGCTTTTTCATGTTAAGCAACTCGCGAAGGAAGCTTTGCAAATTAACTGGGCAAAATGTTATGGAACTCTCGTGTGCAAAGATTTCGCAAGGTTTTTTATAAAGCTGAATGTTTTGGCTTGGAAGGAAGGAATTATTCTTAAAAATGCTCATCCTCTGTGATGTTTTTCTTGCATCCAAAACATGGGCCTAATACAATGCCGGATCATTCAACCTTAACAGTTCAAGTCCTAAGTATTAAAAAGACCCCGGTGCTTCGATATCTGATACGTTAAGCATTGATACGGAAAATGTGATGTGTTTAATGTCGTTTTGTGCATGTCATTTTGCTCTTACCATTGTACCTCTGGCCTTTATATAGGGAGAAGGGCACCCGATTAGGCTAAATCCATCTTTGCGTTAAAAAGGGATTTCCTGCGGTTTTATGAAGAATAACTTGAATTTCTTTTTTTCTTTGCGCTAATATGCAATTGGGCTTTGTATCGTTGAATATATTCAAGGATTTAGATATTTATAAAAGGATTTGTGATGATGCAGTAGATTAAGCTATTGGGAATGCGGGAGCTCGCTTTGTCCTCTTTACAAGGTGGTACAGACGTCGATTTCGGCGGATCGACCATATTTACTCCAAAAATCCTTCTTGATTAAGCCGTCAAAATGAGTTTAATATCTTCATCAATATTGCACTTTTGACGGTGAAGAAGCACCTGAAACATAGTGAAAGCTCATGGGGAATTTATCGATAGCGCCTGGTGCACATCTAATAGAATCCTGTTTACCCCCCCCCCCCTCCCCCCCTTCTCCACACATTCACTGGCGTTCCTGCCCACGCCATCACCTTGATTATCATTATGCCAAGATCATCACTTCTGAACCATTTACGTCATGATCTTGGGGCATTTTTCCACCTCCTGCGAGTCAGCAAGGAAGATCGTACGATCAACCCCCGTGTTTGAGTCAGCACACCGAATTCGCCTTCCTCCGCTGACAAAGCCGGATCAAAGAGCATGAACTATAAGCACGAACACAAAATTTTCTTTCCGACATCCGTTATTAGGAATTTTATTACTTGCACAATGACGATGGCATTCTCGAAGGCGGCGACTTGTAGCCAAGTTGAAATAGCCACTTCCAGGAGAAGTTCTGCCTGCAGTTTTTAGCATGATTTCTCCCTTCCCAACAGCCTCAGATTGTGGAGAAATAGAAACCCAGTTGCAAAGAGACGGAATGAACCTATAATCGTTAAGGAAAATTTAAGATGTCGAAGAATTTTTACAGGTTGAAATTTTATTAAGATAAAGCAGAGTAAAGATGAGCCTCGTAATCGACACAGGCGTGGAAGAGAGAGGCGCCATTCAAAGCCATGTTAGTGTGGGTGGGGTGGCCGGTTCCTTCCTCACCGAATTAAGAAATTGAAGGTAAAAGTAGCCGGAGTTTGTTTAGAAAGTACAACTCAGGTCGGGTATCTAGTATAAGTGGATACATGTTATGTTACTTATTCTTTTCCTTTCATACTTAACTTCATTGTGCCGTAATACAGGATGTATGTTTATATATTGCTTATACAACTGTATTTTTTCAAGTAGCAGGCATTGATTAGCTGACATTTTAGCTATGTATTGTTCTTTACCTACTGTAAGTAATTCAATAGTTATGATAATAGTAATAATCGTCACTTGTCCAGTATTCGAACCCATTTTTTTTTGTTCGTGGGTTATGTAGAGGAAAGGCTATGGTGGCCTATACAAAGCCCCAACATAGGAAGAACGAAGAAAGCGAACAGCCAAGAGCATAGAGAGATAAGATCAAGTTTATTGATCTTAGATTTGAAAGATGGCAAGTTGTAGGACTCAGGAAAGCAAGAAGAAGGCAAGACGTTCCATATGACCCCTGCGTCATAAGTTCGTACGTTTTGCCCTCTGCAACTCAGTGCCACATGTTATGACTATACAAACCATGACCTTCATGACCTTCATGACATGTTCATCTGTGAGATAGCCTTTTTTACCACATTTCCTGTGATAAACCCATCGCCGTGGTCTACCGTCTTTCGTGTCCTCATGCAGAAATGTGTTGGTGAGCTTCATGGCAAAAGCATTCGGCTCTTCCTTGCGGTATGAAGTGTTCACGACACCACACATCATGCTGTTTGGTGCATTGCTTTATTGCGCGGCCCGCATCGCCGAAGTCAAGTCCAGAATCTACTGGTTCTCTTGCCAACCTCATATTTAATTCTTTCTTTAATTCCTAATTCTTTTAAGTAGGGTTACCCTTCAGCATTAGCTGGTTTTCAAATTTCCTCAAATAGGAAGCTGTTGTTGGCTTAGTGAGCGAGCGTGCATAAGGTTTGAATCGGTCTCCACATGGAATCGAACCCGAGTTTCTCGCACAATGTCACAACACATTGCCCATAGTACCAAAAATTATTCCAGTTTTTAAATTGATTCATTTGGATAATTTTCTGTAAACTTGGAAGTTGAACATCGCTTGCTTTCTTCTTTCTTCCTATGTTGGGGCTTTATATAGGCCACCATAGCCTTTCCTCAACATAGCCCAGTAAAAAAAATCGCTCAATGTTTGGATTTTGTATTATATTGGTGACGTCATAAAGTTTATAGAATAGGTACAGTCCCGTTTGGATACAAGTGTCGTGAAGCACCTTGTAAGTGAGGTATCGTCCTGAACCACGACATTATGTTGTTGGGTGGCAAGTTCCTTTCCTTGCCACACCTAAACCTTAGCTTCAGGCCAAGTGCACTGTAGAAAACCATGCTTTTCTACGAATATTCTTATTTTTCTTTGTTTACTTAAGCGAGTTCTATTGGTTCAGTTTAATCACGTGTTTTGTTTTGACGGTATTATTGGTTGGTTTTGTTCAGAGAATAGGGTTTATTTAGTGACCCTCGTGTAAATTTAGTTCCTTTTTTGTATATAACGGTTATCGTGGAAGAAAGTCAAACAGCGTTGATTTTATTCTCCATTTCTCGAAACTCCATTTATGAACTTTAACATGCGCATTTACTACTGGATTGACAGACGGAAGACACCCACATATGGGAATATGTGTACATCGAACTTCGGCCTTTTCCAAGCCACCATGTCAACCATTTCTTAATAAACTTTTTAAAAGGCGAATCTTTTCATCATTTAGTTTCTTCAAATAGGCTCTGCGATTGTGCAAGGAGTTGTGTTGTCTTCTGCGTCGTGAAGAGGGCTTCTTAACTCAGTAGGATGGGATTTGCCATGCCCTAGACGCACCCTCTGTATTTCTTTTAACATTCGCTAACTTCATTGAACTTTGAGCTTTGAACTGGGGATATTATGATGTCTTTCAGTGATGTCGTCGGGTAGCATTTTAGCGTGGTAACTGGCAAGAAATGGGTTGTCGGTTTGAATAAGCAACGATAAAAACACCCAGTAATACTACTGGAAATCATCCCATCTATATTCCCTACGAGTTCTCACGCTGGGATACTACACATGCAGAGTTTGTTGATACCTGCACATCCTTTAATCGATTCAAATGCTTTTTCGTGAAGGAGCCTACGAATTACGTCGGATTCGCAAATTTACCCAATCAAGTGCATCGAAAGTCTGTGAAGAAAGGTTTCGAGTTTACCCTGATGGTTGTGGGTAAGTGCTTCGTACATGTCACTGTTTCTCGCGTTGCTAGTCGTATATTCTTACGCAATTATATACAAGAGATGGACGCAAGAAAGCCACGATCACCGTAATCAGCCATTTCATGTTATCAAATCACAAGGCGTTCTAGCTGTTTTGGGTAACGCAAATGGCCTACTGCGTGACCGAAGAAACACCAAGTATGTTAATCGTGGCATGAGCTGAAGTTTTTAATCCATCGTATTCAACACGATTGCCCATAAACCTTTGCATAAATGATCTCTTCTGTTTAGGCTAAGTCGTTAAGACTATCCAATAGTGCTAAGCTGTTTCCTTACCATCCCTCCTTAATTGGTTACAGATTAGTCTTGAGGTTTTGTGTCCTATAAGCCAATTTTTTGTGTCAATATATCTAAATCATGCTAATCTTATCATGTATTGTCGCACTGTGTTATATCCTTTCGTATTATATCGTATCCTAGCGTATTCTATCGTATTGTATCGTATTTTATCGTATCCTATCGTATTCTATCGTATTGTATCGTATTATATCGTATTTTATCGTATTTTATCGTATTTTATCGTATTTTATCGTATTTTATCGTAACCTGTGGCATTTTGTCGTATCTTATCATATTACATCGTACCACATCGTATCCTATCGTATTGTATCGTATTGTATCGTATCCTATGGCATTGTGTCGTATCTTATCATATTACATCGTACCATATCGTATCCTAGCGTATTCTATCGTTTTGTATTGTATCCTATCGTATTCTATCGTATTGTATCGTATCATATCGTATCCTACCACCATGTCGTGTCTCATCGCCTTGTATCGTGTTCTTTACATCTTAATGTGTCCTACTGTTTTGTTTTGCACCCTACCGTGCCGTAAAGCGACTTCCACTTGCATTGCACTATCTTCATTGAAAAACATGCTGAATTTTTCTCTTCGCAGGTGAATCTGGTCTTGGCAAGTCGACCCTCGTTGATAGTCTGTTTCTAACGAACCTCTACGCTGACAGACGCATTCCATCCGCTGCTGGTATGCTTCAGCATCATAAAGAATTATCTGTGTCACTTTCGCAGGAAAGAAGGCAAATAAATCCCCGAAATTCAAGTCCGCCATTTTGTAACTCCCATTTTACAGCCATTTTCGAACTAGGGCGCATGCCCAACAAAGGGCAATGAACCAAAACGAGGCTAATTTCGTTACAATCTGAATTGCTACTTATGGGAAGGCTCCAAAGGGATCGATGTGCAATCGCATTATGATGTTGTAGAAGATTCGAAACACTACCGATTGCTTTGCCGTCGTGTGTTGAGCATAGATGTGTGATCTCATAAGGAACGTAACTGCAGTATGCAACTTCGCGGTCTTTCATCCCCTTTCAACCAATATCTAGCACAAATTATCTTATATGGTGCCATGGTATAGTGGTTAAGAGTGCGGACTCATAACACGGAGGTTGTGACTTGCGAATCATGCACATATTACAGCAAAAACGCCATTGGTGATGTAGGCAACGGGAAATCACCATCTAAAATCCACTACCCTAGAAAAAAACCCAGAGCCCTGTCTCTGGTTTCTGCTACGCTCGAAATCGAGTATGCAATGCAGCTAGTATCTTATATGGCGACGAAATGTTCCCTAGTGATCTTAATAAAAAGCAACTATAACGTTTTTAAATGCTACAGGACGATTCAAACGAGCCTTTCCAACATCCTTTGATCGAAGTCATCTTTCTTCTATTTTTGCTTTTGTTTGTAATTGTTTATCAATGAGTACTGTTTATTGGCATGTTTCGGCAACAGGGTTGATCTTGTACATCATACTCCCTGTGGTATCGTAATTTTAAGTTTATATAGTAATGATGATAAAAATGGAAACATTTATAGAGTGCATCTTGTCAGTACTTCAAGTACTGTTATCAGTAATGGCCCGGATTAATTGACAAAATAATTCCTTGTTAGATTATACCCCTGCATGGAATACTCGATTCTGAGCTTAGCAGAAGTAAGCTACAGTGATGCGTGCTTTCCTCGCCACTAGGTTTTAAGAAACCAGTGCACACGTTTCGTTATATGTGCATGTTAATTATAACCATGTGTAATCCGAACAGCAAACTCGATCTAGCAAAAGAAGCTAAAGCGGCTCACGCAGTTTTTTCATCTAATGGGGTGGATTTGAAGGAGATATTTGTTAGTTGCCTGTTGCCTTTTTGTCGATATCAATATTGTTGGATGGAATTGAGTAGCGTTCGGCCCGTTGCAGTTTCCAGTTCTGTTCGGCTTCAGCAGCGTCTTCCGTCGTCTCAGTCTAAAGCAGTCCCTCACTACTTCCCTCTTTCTATTGAGTCTCAGTTGCAAAAAGAATTTTGCATTTTCTTGGTTCTTTGATCATCTGGTTCTTATTTCCAAGCAGGTCCTTCATTTGAGACATAATTTTTTTTATTTCCGATGAAGTAGATCTGTTGCACTGCCTGTTTGAATTTCTATCAACACATTTAACAGTTTGCCTATTCCGTTCTAGAAAAAATAAAGAAGACAGTTGAAATAAAGCAGTCATCCATTGATATTGAGGAAAAAGGAATTCGACTGAGGTTAACCGTAGTTGATACGCCTGGTTTTGGGGATGCGGTCAATAGTGATAAAAGGTGAGTGCCATTCATTTCAATTCATTTAATAATAGTGTAGAGGGTTCGCCATTCCGCCGAAGCTGATTATTAAGGGGACTCTAACTTACAAGTGATTAAGATAAGAATAATGAATAATAAATAATAATGGAACATTAGAAAAGCTTGTTTGCAATTGCTGAGAATCGCTAAAATCGCTGAGAAAATATACAAAGATGAAAAGAAAATTCAAATAATCAGTTAACTGCAGCAAAGATATTTAAAGCGACTTGTGGAGGGTGCCCGTTTTGTTTGCATTGGTAAACTGTTCCAAACTTTAGTGTCCCTATACGAGAAACATTTCTGCCCTTTGGCGTTTTTTTCTTTGATATCCGTAGATCAGAGTCAGTATTTGCAAGGGTATCTCAATGCATGCAACCATTTTCCTCTATCCAGTATAGTAACATCTGTCCCATCTAGACCCCTCTGCTTTCTCGTTATCCATTGCTCTTTAGACTTGTTGTGTTTCCGTCTTATATACATAATGTTTCTCTTCAGTACATAATATAATTTATTCATTTAATTTGATTTAATTAATACCAGTTCGATGCCAACTCTATAATGTTCCCCGATTGCAAGAACCTCTACCAATACATACTGCGTAAGATTCCACGTGACGATTTCTCATATATCTGCGTGTTTACGAGACTTAGTTCATTTATGACTGCATATGCTTGAAGGTTCTGTCTTGTTTTTAAACAAGACCTCTCCTGTAAGCTTACTGAGCAAAAGACATGAGACGAGGAAGCAGTCAATGAATTTGTGCATCAATCTGAATTTGGTCCTAAATACAAAATTTATGCACTTCCTTGCTTTCCTATCTGGATTTGGGAGATATTCTTCTACCTAGATGTCAAAGGCAGAAATTTGGATACTGAGAACATTTTTGCTTATCAAGCAGTGTCCATGTCTTTCCTCTCGATTTGACCACGCCTCGTGATTCCTACGCCTGGAATAACACAGAGCTGGCGACTTTCCCCACTCCAAGTGAAAGTCTAGCTGAAGGTGGATTCGAACCACTGACCATAAGATCAATGCGCAATAATCTTACCATTGAGCCATTCTGACACCTGGATTTCCTTCTTTACTGTTTTTGCTTTCCAGAAAGAGATCTCTGATGTTCAGTTTTATCTTTCTTCAGCTGGGATACCATTGTGAACTATGTCAACAAACAGTACAACTCATATCTTACAGACGAATCTGGTCTGAATAGAAGAAACATTGTCGACAACAGAGTGCATTGTTGTCTTTATTTCATCAATCCAATAGGACACGGGTAAGAGCTCTTTACATCTCATGACATAACCTGGTGTGCAGTCGCCGTAGGCCGGCAGGGCTGAGAAGATGCCGGAGATGACGGTCGTGCATAATAGCAATTGCCCCCACGTGACTTCTTCCCGTCCATTTCGCCACGTCATCGCGCCAAATCCGCATCTGCCGCCACCGCCCGCGCAATCTCGGGGCCGTTCCATGGAGAGTGTTGCAAGTGAAAGGACATTGTTTAGGGGCCTTTTCCCGTGATTAAGCATCTCATTTTTAGGCCTTCGTCATTTGGCAGATGATTGTGAATTGTCCCAATGGCGTTCTTCGTTCGATTTCGGCTTTCACCGATGCATTGCGCTCACACTTACCTGAAGGTTTGGCAGGATAAGCCATAAAGTAGTGTTTATACCATTGGTAAAGTTTGATATTCCCAGACCGTAACTTCGAACTCGGCACGCCTTACAAGACCAGCGATCTTATCTTCAATCATTGCCAATATTCACATAAAGTTGAGTTTTATCTGATTGGCTTCTACTTTGTATTAAAGGCTCAAACCGTTAGACGTTGTTATGATGAAGTCTTTGCATGACAAAGTCAACATTGTCCCTGTGATTGCAAAGGCTGACACGCTTACAAAGAAAGAAGTCAAAGGCATGAAAGAGAGGGTAATGGAATAATTTTTCATTTTCAAAGTAACGACTTCCATTAAATCGGTATATCCCCCAATAGTCTTTTTGACATTTGTAACTGGATGTGTTTCAGACGACAACTTTTTTTAGTTGCGAAATCCAATTTCTTTAAGAAGACAGCTGGCATTGTGACCAGATAGAACATGTCTACTTTTGGGAAGGTCCCGGATTCGAGACAGGCTTGTTCAGGGTTGTCTTCACACTCTTGTCTGTCCACTCAGGAGTAATTAGATATCTGGCGCAAAGCTGAGGATACAGTGGGGCGAGGAAAGGAAGTGGCTCACCTCACCATTCTCAGTATGGTACCCCTCTAACAAGGAGCTCCGAAACGCTCGCCTCGATTCTTGGGCTCAGCTTTTGAGGATTATTCGAAGCCAAGAAACGATCCTTCATCTACCTTTCTCTAGAACCATAAAAGACTAACCCACCCCCGCGCACGGCAGGAGCGCGTTAGGCCGTAGGCCTGATGCAGCGAAATAGCTGCGGATTTGTGAACAGGGTTTAGAGCCCCGATGGTGATTGCCAATATCAGATAGAGAACTCATTACTTTTTGGTGGTTCATGATCTGATTGGTTTAGAGAATCTCAGAATGTCCGAACTCGGGTTTTTCGCTGTTTCTTTTGTGTACATGATCCTTCTATTAATGTAGCAAGCAATTCTGCGGCCACCCCATTACGGAGGAGCGATGGAGAAAGAAGATGGCAGGAATTCACGTTTTTCTTGGCCATTGTAAGGATTATTTGCAAGGTCTATGTGTTAAATGATGGACACAGTAATTGATGAAATCGACATCTCTAGATCCTACAGGAAATTCAGAAACACAGTATTCGAATCTATCAATTCCCGGAAGCAGACGAGGAAGAAGATGACGAAGAATTCATAGAAATAAACAAGGAATTAAGACAAGGCGTCCCCTTTGCAGTCATCGGTAGCAACATGCTTATGGATATAAATGGGAAGAAAGTTAGAGGAAGATCCTACCCTTGGGGAGTTGTCGATAGTAAGTTAGTTTCGTGTCGATCAATTCTTTTTTCTTAATTTTTTCTTTGAACATTGAAAACTTTTCGATTTGATCTCTGTCCCTTTTTTCAGTTTAACCTGTGCCTTCCAACGTGAGTCTTTTCTACCAATTATTGCGTTGGTTTTGGGTCTTTTCTGCGCTAAGTATCAAGATCCAAGAAAACGGGTCCTCGCGAAACACTTCCCCCGCGTGTGACACGTGCCAAAACGCGTGCGAGGACGGACTGTGACATGTAGATAATACCACTAACCATTGCTATCCCAATCCAGTTCTCCGTGTTGCGTGCCCCTCCGAATTCATTGGCATTTTACCAACATTTTAACAACACATCGCATCTTTGATCATGTTAGCAACGTTTGATGTTGATAACTAAATCTTCTTTTGCACATTTCTTTCGTTTTAATTTTCTGAGATTCATTTTCATTTGTTAAAATCATCATTGTCATTATTGCTATTATAATCATTTTCATCATTTTCATCATCTCGTATTTCTTTACAGTTGAAAATCCGAGCCACTGCGATTTTTCGATGCTTCGAAACATGTTGATAAGGTGTGTTACGCAACTTAAGCCATCATGTTAATGAATTTTTAAGTGTCACTTCAATTTCTTTTGTGTCAAGTAAGAAGCTTTTGGATCTGGTTATCTTTGCCATTTCAATGTGCACATATTAGGATGTACCTTTGATCAACTGATCAGTCAATCACCATCAATCTCAACAGCTTCGCTAACACCTTCCCATTAGTAACCTACATCCAGTCAAGAATTCAAAGCAAAATTATTTTTACTGTAGATTGTCCTTACATAATCAGCACTGAAATTTTTCTTGCGCTCTCTGTCAAAAGTCATGATGGAAAATGTCTCCTTCCTTCTCTCGTGTAAGTTTAAGCTATTGTCACTATTTATCTGGTATTTCCAAAGCAAGTTCCTTGCTCTATGGCTAAGAGGACAATGCCAAGAATTGGTATCACAGTAATCCGGATGCAATTTCTGAGATAAACTGCTTATTTTGTTGTGTTTTTTTTTAGAACACACATGCAAGATCTCAAGGACGTTACCCACGATATCCATTACGAGAACTTCAGAGCACAGAAGTTAGCGGGAGGAAGTTTTAATCCTGCAAAAATGATTAAAGTTGATGACAGGTAGTTATGAAATAAATACGTTTTTCTCTGCAGGTTGACCGTAAACCCTCTTTCTCAAAAGGCTGCTTTTAATGGTGATTACCTCCAGACTTTGCTAGGGGAAAATCACTCCATAAAATTCTCACACGGTGTTGGGGGCAATTTTGTGTTCCTGCTTTGCTTCATAAGTTTTTTGCAAGGATCAACTGTATTTATTTTCACAGCATTATTTAGTCTTTGATGAATTCTTGAGTTTATCTTCTACGCTAACGGTTTTTCTGAATTTCTCATAACTTGACTTACCTTAACATCCATTGGCCCATTGCAGGCACGGGCTCTTCTTCTTTCCAAACGAAAATTCTAACTGCACCATCTCCCCTCCAAACGAAAATTCGGACGAAAGTTTGCCTGTTCTGTTACAGTTGCAAATGGACATGAACATGGCACTATTTTCAAGCAAAGAAAGCGCATCATCCAATTAACTCGGTTTCGTGCTTAAAAACCTGCCCCCTTGAGATATGCTTGTTGCTCAAGTTTATCCACCGCAGCTGATATCTACAATTACCCTTCCGGCTCTTGTGACCCTTGGCTGTCCGTGGCTTGTTTGACATCTTGTTGTCTTGCGTCCCAGCATTGAGCTGCATGACAGGAGCAACTGATGTTGTCTTGGGCAAACTCCCTAATTTCATCAAGTCACCCCTTTTGGGCTCCTCTCTTCTCTCCCCTCTTCTGTTGCAACAATCTTCCAAGCCAAGCATAATGTGTTTCACTAAGATGTTTCCAAACAGACAAGGCTTGTTTTTGACAGTGGTTTTACTGCAACCATTTGAACGCCATTTGTACAGAATGTGGGAGCTCCGTTAGTTGCCTAAACCATTCTGTTTTTTTTTGTTGCAGGAGAAAACGCCAAAGTGGTATGCATGATGAACGCGATGTCCTTCTCATGGAGAAAGAGGCTGAGGTTAGTGACGATTTTTTCAATTTTTCGTTCTAAGTAAGACGTCTTTTCGAGCTTCTAAACTTTCTTGTAGGTGCTAGGGGCTAAGTCGAGTAGTCCCATAGTGTACCGTCTGGGCCTACGGACTCAATGAAGGGGCTCTGGAATCCAACCTGGCATGGCTCACAATTAAAACAATATCCACGATCAAGGCAACGTCATACTATCTCGGAAGATGTCACTTTCCCAACAAATACCCGGAACCTTGGCTCGTTTCTGTTAAACTTAGAATTGAGTATGCCAGGCAGTTTCCATCATATGATGATTCACGCATAAACATTCCTTTTCGATGGCTATTGGCCATTAAAACTTGGAGCCCTGCCTCTGATTACTTAGCTTGTAAAAGAGTACACTATATAATTTTTG
This sequence comes from Pseudorhiza aurosa, assembly GCA_964026355.1. Lineage (NCBI taxonomy): Eukaryota > Metazoa > Cnidaria > Scyphozoa > Rhizostomeae > Lychnorhizidae > Pseudorhiza > Pseudorhiza aurosa. Next base: position 8,248,509 of record OZ032120.1, read on the forward strand.
GGGCTTTATTTTGTGCTGACAGAATTTATTACCGTAAATTGAGCCCAACAATTCATTTGCAACTTTTCCAAGTTTCACTGCCTACTCCACCAACTCTATCTCACAAATCATCATTCACCCCAAGAACATATTTATGGAAAGTCTTGCCTTCCTGAATCATACAACTTGCTTTCTTTCAAATCTAAGATCAAAAAGCTTGATATGATCTCCCTCTCCTGTTAGCCTTTCGCTTTCTTCTTTCTTCCTTTGTCAGGACTTCGTACAGGCCACCATGGCCTTTCCTTAACATAACTCTCTAGAAAAATAACAAACATCTTTATTTACAAATTTTTAAGTCGACTATTCGTGTGAAAAGTTACGTTTCTGATTTTCTGTGCAAATTCGAATATCACATTGGTTTGAACCATAAATCCCCGCCTTTTTTCTCCCGTCTTACTTCCTTCTTTTCTACTTGATACTCAGCTAGTTGCCTTTGTTTTCTTCGTGCCACCTTTTCTGTGATTCCAGTGTCAACGAGGCGTGTCAACTGTATCCCGCGTGGCATTTTAGTGCCGCGGTTTCGTTGAATTCATTCTATACCCATAGCTTTCGTTCGGAATTTCTTGCCCTGACAATATCTAACGATCCTGTAGAAGATTTCCTTTGGTTGTTAAGTTGTTTCGAGCATCCAGGTGAGAGATGACGGAACAATAAGCTGTGCGAATTCCTTCTCCCAGACACCATTCATTGCTACTTAAATGGTAATCTCTATTTACTCAAATACTCTAATGACCAATCGTCGCCTTTCACTGATCATTCTCTGCTTTTGCGCACCAGTTGAGAAAGATGCAAGAAATGTTGGCGAAGATGAAGATGGAAATGATGCAGCAAAGCAACTAGGGAAATGCCGGTTTAGGACAGGCATCGTGAGGCAGCATCAGCATCAGCATCGGTATGAACGGTCAGGTACGTTGCTGCCGTACGCAGACTTCGGTTGATTTTTAAAAGTTAGCGCAATCAGAAAATCCTGTGATCGAATGTCCAATGAAGACTGCAAGTGTCAGTTTCCTACTTTTCTCGTGTGGAAATAATTCAATTGAGTCATTTCAGCCAGTACTGTTTCTTCCTCCACCACCAACTTTTGCTCGATTTTTCGGATCCTAAAGAAGCAGTATATTTTGTTTGATTGCTTACACATTTCGAATTGGTTGCAGCAGATGAATTGAAACTGAAATTCTGTCCTCGCTGCATTGGGCATTTGATCACAAAGACGAGTTTTGCAAGTTTTTGAATTATTTGGTTTTAAGGATTTGTTTTGATGCGACACTCAGCAAGCTCACTTCTCTACTCAATTGGTGTATTGTTTTGTCTCATTTCGAGAATAGCCGTGTTGCATTGGAAAGGTGAGCTGGGTGAAAGGGAAAAGCTCTTCATCTTAAGCTCCTTGGAGTAGAAATCGTTGAAAAAGATGAGAAGATGAAGTGGCAGAGGTAGGAAATGAAGAAAATGGTTTGATAATTCGTCCTTGCTTACATTTCCTAATGTATGAAATGAAAGCGAGCACAACATTAGCCTCCCAAGTTTCATCTCTCTCTCTCTCTCTCTCTCTCTCTCTCTCTCTCAGGGTCTCTCTCTCTCTCTCTCTCTCTCTCTCTCTCTCTCTCTCTCTCAGGGTCTCTCTCTCTCTCTCTCTCTCTCTCTCTCTCTCTCTCTCTCTCTCTCTCTCTCTCTCTCTCTCTCTCTCTCTCTCTCTCTCTCTCTATCTCTCAGGGTCTCTCTCAGGGTCTCTCTCAGGGTCTCTCTCTCTCTCTCTCTCTCTCTCTCTATCTCTCAGGGTCTCTCTCAGGGTCTCTCTCAGGGTCTCTCTCTCTCTCTCTCTCTCTCTCTCTCTCTCTCTCTCTCTGGTCTCTCTTTCTGTCTCTTTCTGTGACCTCTTTCTATCTCAGAATCTCTCCCTCTCTCTCAGGGTCTCCTCTCAGGGTCTCCCTCTCTTTCTTCTCTTCTTTATTCTCTCCCTCAAGTTTATCAATCCTATTAAAGTATTTTTCTCTTGTAAGGTCTCTCCTCGTGTGATATTGCCGATTTAAAATCAAGCGAATAATTTTGCTCCAACTTTTCTGGTCCCTTGCGACCCTGATAGCGTTGTGGCCTTTTGATCCGCTGAAGTTGTCTGGAAAAATTTGCCAAATTTCGCACATTTCCCTTTCGATACTCAATGACATCGATAGTAGTCTCTAGGGTTTTCTGCTAATCTAAAGATTTGACCAATGAAGTGAGCTAGTCTCGTTAAGGAGAGGTGAAAGATATTCCAAATGTTGACAATTGCTAAAGAAGCTTTTATTGATAACAGCATTTCCTAGATTCCTTGACATGATGTTTTTTAGATGTAAGATTACCAAGGCCTAGTGCTATCTACGTTTTTCTGGAACTTCTAAATTGCCAGTTAGCATGGCAGAATGCAGAAGTCGATTTTTTCAGCTGCTCTCTGCTTTGGATTATGTATATGTAGGCTTCATGCTTCATTATTTGTTGTACAAACACAGCAATCAAAAGTCAAAGTCAAAGTTCCTTCCCTCGCCATTTTTGATGAACAGGAGAGCATCCATCTCCGTTTCATTAGCCTTTGGACCACCCAGCTGTGCAAACACAGTGAATGCAACAGTCGAGGCTGGCCATTTGGTACCACTGTGTGCTTAACTCCCATCCTCTTTCCCAAAATGCTGAGTTTTGGCAGGGACACAGCATATACCATTACCAAGTCTTCCGTATGATTCGACGGTGCATCTAACCCCTGCCTACCGCATGCAAAACGAGCATTCAACCACTGAACCATGGATGTGGCGTTTGGTTATATTTAATCAGGGTGCGAAACATAGCTGTCCATCATCTTCTGACTTCAGTCCTACTGAATAAGGGTCGCCAGTGTTCTGGGTTGTTCGTCTAAACCCATTCCTCGTGTGTGTTCTTGCAAGGTGGGTGCTTTTAGACAGCTGGATGCAACAGTCCTAACACTGCTGCAATAGTCCATGACATCCCCCCCCCCCCCCCCCCCCCATTGATCCGGGCTTTTGTTGACCGGCACTGGGAATCCCAGTGCAAAACGTAAAGAAATCTGGGGGATCCTTCAGTCATAAAGTTTAAAATCTGAGCATGAAAAGTTGATTTTTGAGAAATTCTTATATGGATAGTAGGCCTGTTGCAGCACTATTGGAAGAATTGAAACTTAATTTTTTGACAAAATTTTTGAGAAGCACCTAAAAAATTTTCGCAAATATCCAGATTCGCAATGTTTGTAGGAATTTCCATCCAGAGCAGAGGGATATTGTTGATGAAGTTGTTGGGAAAGTTTTCATCTAGTTAAAGCTACCGTTTAATGGCTTTTGTCAGTATTAGCATTTTATCTCCTTGATCGCTATGTAGTATTTGTAGATATTTTTGCTTTTAAGAGTTTTTCAAGTATAGCACATTTAGTTTTAGGCATATACACACATGTTCCGAAGTCTAATGCCGGTTGTCAAAATTAACATTATATAGCTCTAATGACAGAATTATGGAAACATTTCTGTATAATCAAAATTTTAGTTAAAGGTCAGATAAAAAGCTGTGTCCCTAGAAAAGCTTTGATGAATTCTAGTAGAGCAAATGCCGTTGACCAAAGAGGCAGATTCCTTCGCACCATCCTTCCACGATTGCCTCCACTGCTACATCTCTTCAACAAAATTTCAGTTGAACGTCAAATACCTTTGTCTTCCTTAAAAAAGCTTTGATGAATTCTAGTGAAGCAAATTATTTTGGAATTTCTTTGATGATTAAAGAGGCAGATTTCTCCGTGGCCTCTTTCCATGATGGTCACCACTGTTTCTTTACATGGCTTTTTGTCATCAACACTTCGATCGCACAACCAGGATCGATGGTTGGGATATTTGTGTGCAGATCCGAACATTTTTATCGTGGAATTGTTAGTAAAAGTTTTAAAGAGCGCCACATTTGATGGCTTAGCTAGTAAAAATAAAGGAAGTGGTTTGCAATCCTGGTTTTGATATGGGGGATTGTTGAAGCCATGTCTTCCATCTGAGAGTGGATTTATGTCGTAGCTGTTATTGATTCGATGCAATGTCATCACTTGTTAAAATGAAGTGACATCATTCCACTATGGTATTTCCCCAAAATAATTCCTTAAAAAAAGCCCATGTGAAATGAAATATGCTTCAGTTAAATGCGTACAAAATTTTCACATACAATCGAAGCTACGAAGCTTTGATGTTGCTTTGTGGGAAACTAATTTCCAGGGTTTTGTACAATTGAAAAAGTTGTATGAACTTCGTTGTCGTTGAAATAAAGTATTTCTTCCCCCGTTGCGAGCGATTTGTACCACTGTTTAGTTGTTAATAATGGCAGACGAGCTGAAACGTGATGGGACCAATTCCAACCCAGTTTTGCCCGAGTATTAAAAAGAGAGCAAAGCTGCAGAAGTTGTACGAGAATTCCGACGTGAACACGTCGCGAAACCTACGGAATTGAACTTGATCAATCATCGCCTGTTTATAATTCATTTCAAAATAGGTTCGGTGGAGTTTGTTCTCAGATTTGTAATGGAGGTCATGACTCTTCGTCCTCTTTGATTAGATCCACGCAACATTTCCAACCGATTGTCTCGTATCGGTGTATCATTGTTTTTGTTGATGTTGTTGTGGTTTTCAAACTAACTCGAGGTTGACCGAAGGCCTAATTAGAGGTAACTGTGGAATTGAGGTAATGAGGGTAAAAATGTGGTGTGGTCTGAACATCTGAGCAGTTTTTAACAAATGATCCCTATGGATGCAATGATATCTTTGTTGATCGCAAAACCGCCCCGATTACTCGTTGGAAACCAACCCCACGCAAACAGATCACGAGGAAATCTTCAATCCTGTCCGCAATCTAACCCAGCTTCTATTTCATTCATAGTGCATGTACTTCATGTCACAAAACGTCACTTGAAGCAAGACTCCTTCACCATTGAGTGTGTCAGTAGCTCGCTGAACTTTGACCTCGACGCAAATACGGGGCCATGCAGTAATGCTTACTTGAGCTGTATACTCGATTTCGAGCGTAGCAGAAACCAGAGACAGAGCTCTCAATTTTTTCTGTGGAGGTGAGTTGCACGGGGTGGTTTCCCATTACCTTCCATTTAAATACGAATTAGGTGATAATAATAGTAATTATAATAATAAAAAAACTGAAGACCATATCAAGCGAATTCCGGATCAGAAGATTAACACTATCGTAGTGCTACGGTCATAAGATGCATGAAACTTCACCTTCCCTTACCCTAGGTTATTGGACATAACTGGGCAAGGGATTGTATCTAATACAAAATTAGCAACATACACATCAAATGATAGTAATAATAATAGTAATATTTATACAGGGTAAGCTTTGTCACTACTACAAGTACTGTTATAAGAATGGGCCCGGCTCAGGAAAGAAATTTTCCTGAAGTGGAACTCCACATATCTTCAGCTCGCAAGCGATTTATCACAAGTTTAGCTTGAACAGAGTTGTGCTAATTATACGCCGAGTGGACGATGACCAGTTTCGAGCCCGGTGCCTTGAGACTCTTGGGCGAAGGCCGTTCCCACTGAGACGCCGGCCCCCTCCATTATAACTACGTATGAGAAATGTCAGCGATTAGCCAACTTTCTAAGTCATTTGCTAAGCTCCTGCTCTTTTTGTAGAAGATCAGCTTAGCCATGCGTGGCCTTTCGATCCAACAGCTCAAAGATTTTTGAATCCGAAGAGATTTCTGTGACGTGATCTTGTTGGCAAATGACCGTATTTGACGAACGTAGCTACATGATCTTGCCTTCGATCTCGCTCAAAGCAAGAGGATATCCAGCTGATTCTTTCGAATTCCTGGTTGCTAACTGTCCCCATTGATCTCTCTGATTTCTGGACCCCTCCTTGGCGTGCATTATAAATTTGAGCCGTATTTCCTTTTGCGAACAGATTTTCAGAATATCTTCCTACTTCTTTGTAGTTTTGGATCAACCAAATGGAGAAATTTCATCTGCTAATCGCTCATTATTGATTCTCGCTTCACTCTCTTTCCTCTTCTTCTCCTTCATTGCGTTCTTCCATAGCAAAAACCACCGAGTGTTTCATCGAGTGCATCTTTCAACACAGTAGAAACCAACCACTAAGAGACTGACAGATAAGAAACTGCAGCCTAGTGCATTCAATCTTTCTTACTCAGTTTTATAAGAGACAACTCAGCCTGAAGATATTTCTTCTGTTTCTTATGAATCTAGAAAGGACATTCAGAAAGACAAAATATCACAGCACAGTACAAAGCTGATTTCTTTCAAATTTGAATAATCGAAAAAAATTATCATTGATTTCGCTCTGCCCATAATTGTTATCTTACATGCGTTATTGTAACAGTTTCTTAGTGAGCATACAACAAACTGTGCAGTCTAGATTTTTTCCTTTTGTTACTGTATAAGAAACTGTCAGGCCTAATTTTAAAGATTTCGCACGCGTAACGTAGCTTTATTTCCTCTTGTACCGTGTTGGCTGAGGACGGACAGGCTAAAGATTCTGCAGGAGTTCCTTCGAAACATGCCGTCCTTTTCGGTTGTGACAACAAACCATTGCCATTCATTGCGATTCGGGTTATTTTAAGTCTAGATGCAATGAAAGAATGGTTGTGTGAGAAATGTATGTCATGAAAGATCTTTTCACGAACGACTATCTTATATAACGAAAGGATAGGAATATTTCACACATGATCAATGAATTGTATCAAAAGAGGAGGATATGAGGAAAGATTATGTACTAAAAGAGAGATGAAACAAACTGACGATTGAGAAAATCTGGAATGATATATAATCAGCATTCAATGAGGAAGAATGTCAAAAGACATCATGAAAAACATAATGAAAGAGCATTGGGGTAAGATAATGACAAAGTGACAAATTGTATAATGAAGGGAAAACTCAATAGGAAATTTAAATCCAAACTTTGATGAGTATACACATGGGTAGAAGAGTAAGAAATGTTCTTCCTTAAATGTCCGCTCATAGTCGTGACAAAGACGTAGATTTGAATAAGCGTATTATCCGCATGCGTGCGTGCGTGCGTGCGTGCATGCGTGGGGGTGCTGATGTTCGCTGCATGTACTTCAGCATTTTACGAGGACAGAGGTCAGGTGGTATTGATGTCTCATTGATTGGTTGTTTTAGTCTCGAGGTGCCAATTACATCTTTGAGACAACACGTCTAAGTCAGAAAAGATTATCGATAAAAGAGAATTTGAAGCTTTGCTTACGGGAAATTTCTGGAATTTGCCACAAAGCTTCTGAGATCAACCAAAGAAAGCAGGGGGTGAGTTGTGAACCGCTTATGGAATTTAGAGGCTTCTTGCAATCAGCCATTTGCAGGTTTGATCGGAATGTTGCCGCCTGCCCGTTCATAATCATTGCAACGCCAGGGAACGGAGACTAAAATTGATATCGATACAAAGCTGATAATTGTAATGATTTTTTTAAAGTTTCATTTTGATATTTGTTTTAAACTAAACATACAAATGCAAATCTTTCTAGTGATAGATGATTGGTATTCGGCTGGCCTTATGACAGGTATTTCTAGAGAAAAAAACCGTATACAAGTAGATGACTTTAATAAGAAGAGCTTAAGGATGAGAGAAAACTGCTAGTAGGATAGAAGACTCAGGGTAGTCCAGGGGGTTGTTGCATATGCAGAATATGTAATGAGTTGTGTGAATGATTATAATCGTTAGTTTAGTAATTATGTATTTAGTATGTGCTTTGTCAATGGTTAGATCGCTACAAATCTGAATGAACGAACCGCAAGACTGTCCAAAGATTCCAATACAAATAATAATAATAACAGTAGTAGTAGTGATAGGGACGCAACTTGGGAAATAGCCGTTCTGGAGATTCTGGTTTAGACTCTATCATTATTACTATTGTCACTATATCGAACATTTGAACTATATTGAAAATTTGAACTCTATCGAACATTTGATCTGCATTGACTCTCGCACGTGTAAAAGCTTATATCAGAAGTGTTTCCCAGTAAATTGTCATTTTGCAGAGCCCTATTGGAAAAACCAGGAGCGCAGAATTCACTAACTGTGTCTGGAATAAGAGATTACTTAAAATGGTTATCTGAAAATAGTGCGATTTTATTCACTCAAATGTCAGTCTAGACGATTTGCTACGCTTTCACAAATGCTGATGCAGAGATGGCTTGTCGAATTTACACCCGGTCAATTGCAGTCCATTATGATTTGTGGGAGGATTTCGCTCTGAAGAAATTCTGGGTCTACTGCACTAATCAACTCTTAACTAAGGAATTGCAGTGACTTGGTGACCAACGAGGGATCGATTTGATCGAGTGATGATTATCAACTACGTCACCATGTTATAGGCAGATTTCCATTTTGCAACAGTTGTTCTTGATTATCACTGTAATAATTGCTAATCATTCATATATTTATTGCGTTATTTACCATTGTTTTAGAATTAAATTGTAAACCCTAAGCTAGGCCAGCCAATTTTGGGCTACCCATGTACCGAGGTTTGCGGTTGCAGTTTCATTGGAATTTGAACGAGAGGCTTCTACTTCTATTGTCACCGTTGTTGTTTTAGCTACTAATGATGGTAATTATTACCATGATTGTAAAGATAAGAGAGATGTAAAAGTATGATTTCCTGTCAGCCCTTGGGCATTTGTTAGGATACACCTTATATGGGGTAATGACGGCAATTCCAACCGCCAGAGCATAAACTGAATCATTGGCATCATTATAATCATCATTATTGTTTCGTTTCTTTAAGAAGGGTTACCTTTTAGCCAACTTAATTCACGAGCGACACGTTTTTTTCAGCAAGGATATCATAAACATTTGTGTTTTTGCGATTTACTTGAAATAAGGCATAAGGGTATTACAACTCGACTACAACAGACAGTCGTGCCAAACCTGATAGAACAAGATCATCTCACCATTCCGAAATTTCTTACAACGGCTGAAGAAATAATTGCGTTCAACCAAAAGTCCATCCTTATAAAATTCAACAACGAGGGACGGGAAATAGACAACTGTGCTTTGTTTCGGACCGTTGGCTTGTCTCTAGAGGACGTTTATGTGCCCCTGTACCTTACATCGAATCCTCTTGGGTCAGGTGCGACCCAAGATTGTCTCTACGGAGGGATGCCACCCACCTGAATTCCTACATCCTTGCCCTATAGCCTGCGGCGTGTCTGCTACAGCTACGTAGGGCCAAAATAACATTCAGAGTCCTGTCCTCGTTAGTCGCGGTGAATGGGAGACGCCCATTCCGTTTCTCCAGCCTTGAGGCGGATTTCCACGAGACGAATTGTTCAGCAAATTCGACACGAACACGAGGCGAAAATTTCGCTGCGGCAAAGTTTCTCGCCACGACAATTTACTCGGCGAATGTTTTTTTCATTTCCACGTTGAAGCGAATTTTGGCGCCTCTTTCGCCTGAACGATCCTGCAACACAATGACGGAAAGCAAGAGACATGTGGACTGCTTCCTGCACCCCTGATTGGTTCAAAGCGACACGCGAAACTTTTCGCCGCGAAAAGTAGAATTTGTTTCTACTCTTTCAAGCGCTCACTGTGAAAGCAAATTACTCAAACTGCGCATGCTTGGTTCAATTTCGCGGCGAATTCGCTGAACAATTCGTCTCGTGGAAATCCGCCTTTATGCTTCATTTCATTGAAACCGTCCCCAGTCTGCCGTCCCCTTCATGTCAAGTAATCACTGATGATAATCCACAAATGCTTATTCGATTACGTAGTCTTTGTAGTAGTTATGAGCGTAATGGTTAAAGCATGTGGGAACTACGCTGGAGGTCACGGGTTCCGTACCACATTTCTAGGTATCTTCTCTTCCTGTCCGTACCGATATCTAGCATGAACAATGAACGGAGCGAAGCACCTGACATTATAAAATCTATTACCAGGGAAGAAGCTGCTTATCAAGGTGCACCGAAACATTTGCACTTAGCATGGAAGTCAGGTTCTACTTTTTCACAGATCTTTAAAACTGACAAGCAATTGAAAAGCAATTCTTAGCCATCTGCTGGATGCATGACTTTCCTGTAGTGATATACAAACAGACTGTGTATAGTGATACAAAAACAACAAAGTTCACGGCTGCTAAAATTACAAGTGGTGCCGTGGTATGATAGTTAAGCGTGCGAACTCATAACACAGGATTTGCAAGTTCGAATCCTACACGTGTTGGTGAGGAAGGCAACGGGAAACCACCCCGTAAACTTCACTTCCCTAGAAAAAACTCAGAGCCCTGTCTCTGGTTTCTGCTAAGCGCGAAATCGAGTATGCGACGCAGTAGAACCACAAGCATGAACACTGTCTTTGTGGTAATGAAATGGCGTGTCAATATGTAGTTAGTCTGATGCGGATGCATTGGATCACATTGAGTGAAGGTAGCATAAGGGGTGCGCTACATACTTGCTCTGAAATTGAGAAATGAGACATAGCTATCATCAACTTTATTAACTATCCGCTCTGCAGTATTCTTCCCAAGCATCCAGAAACATTCTGCCTCGTCGTGATCAAAAAGACTGATACGAAAAAAGATGGAGAATTCTTGTGGCCTTGAAATTGCCGTGAATTTACGAAACAGATTCAAGTCTGTATACCCAAAGCAAACTTCTGTCAGTTGAACAGTGTTTAGCAGGTGAAGCGCCTGAGAAAATTGACATTCGAGCGACAGAAACTCTGTCCAAAAGCTTGGATTTTGCTCAGGGATTGCTCAATCCATGAAAAGAAGAACATTTAGCCACTCTTTGTGGACGTTGTATGCCCCCTTCCTAAGAAATTTTCCCTAAAATATGTTTCTTTGCTGGGAATCGCGAATGAGGTGCACCTTTGAATCTCCTCAAATCCTTGCTGTTGGGCCAATGTCATTAGCAAAAAATGCAATGTTTGAATAATTCCCATGAGTTAGGGGGGGGGGGAATCAATACCCAAGGGCATTGCTCTACCCATTCAGAATCTTTATTTGATCTCCTTTCGAAAGCTTTGAGTGTATTCTGTCAGATGAAAATACGAGTGTTGTCACTAATAACCCACCGTCTCTATAGATAAGGTGTGCAACAGAGACTAGAAAGCCACTGTTTTTTATCAATGGCATCAATTAGAAATGATGGATAGTTGCACAATAGTTGCATAATAGTGGCACAATAATTGCACAATAGTTGCACAGTGATTGCACAATAGTTGCAATAGAATGTACCCCGCATAGCTATAACAAAGATACCAGGTCATCGAGTTCTAAGAACGGCAACTAATGGTATATGAAATATGCAAAATTTGGTAAAACTTAGTAGAATTGAAAAAAGAACACGATGTTTGTAGTACCAAAGACGTGTCTCAAGATATGTGCCAGAATGTCTCATGGATGCAGAAAAGTAATATTGACTTAACTAATGATTTAATTCCATTTGAGATCATAATCAAAGATTATGGGGGGAAATGAGCTGGGAACTACAGGCAAGGGGGCTACATAGCCCACGCTGTTGTAACAAAGGGGCTTTCGTCTTTGTGAAATTGAGGTGAGGATCCCGCCTCACCCACCCACTTTCCGGATCGCTCCGCACTCCTTGGATAAGATAGAGAGGTGATGCTTAATTCCATCAATAGATTTTCCTTTATATTGAAATTACATGTAATATAAGAGACACTTCCAGGTTATCTCTCCATTCTCTGGTTTGTTAAATGGCCCTGACTTCCTGCGGTTCACCTTTGGCCAAATGTATTATTTCAGCTCCAGAAATATCGCCCCTACTCATGCGTACATGGAATTTCTTGCTCAACAAGACGTGCCCATCCTTGTCGGTTTGTGAGGGGGTGTTTACATAAGGAATTGACTCATCTTTTGATTGTTAGACTTACCCGTTACTATGTTCACATCAACAGTATCTAAGCTTAGATTTTCCAGTAGGATGAACTCCTTTGTGCGATACTCTTTCCATCTCATGTAAACACTGTATCAATTGCAGTTCTGTGCAACAACCAAGGATCTTTGAAGCCGGTCACAACTGTAGCGGTGAGTTCGTTAAATAATGTTTCATTATGAAATATCGTTTTTCGCCAATGGATGTTGATGGCAGCATGTTGCAGTCTCTCTCTTCCTGAGGAAACTTTATCGGGAAGTAACGGGATCGGAAACAGTTATACATGTCTCAGAATATTGCAACAATTTGTTTCATCGTGATCTCGGCTATGCATTGAATGCTTCCCTTGAAGTACAAAAATTTATGTCTTCTATTTGGCCCGAAATCCAAGATGCATAAGCGTTTATCGTATCCTGTTTTGAAAAGCAGTTTATTTACTTTCATCGACTTTCTCTCCAAACGGGACACCGATTAGATAGTGTCATTTTGGGTGAATTGTGCACTTGTTCGTTAAAAATTTATGATACCGTTCTTTATATCCTCTTAAAGAGATTTTCGAACATTGAAATACGACTTTACAATACGATAGCAGAGAAAATAGTTTGATACAGAGCAACCCCGTGGCAATTTGAAACCAAAATCCATTACTTTCTTTTGAAAGTCAACAAGCATACAACCAACTATTTCAAGAAAGAGGGCAAACAATTTATGGTGCACTAGTACGAACTATTTGCGGACATTTAAAACGAAAGTCATTGCTAAAACGCTTCTCCTTCCAAAGTTTGTCTGAGCAAGGTTGTTGAAGTAACGTCATTGTCTCTGGTCTGTATTTTCTACATGATTCGATTGTTAGCTACACGAAAATTGACAGACACTTATCCACTGGATGTCTGGTTTCGATTTGGTAATTGATAATCTGATTTATGTCCCACCAACATTTTGACTTTCTCAGTGTATAAGATGTGCCTGCTAAGATTCTCCGTGTCATTTTAAGGAATAAACTGCATCAAAACTTAAGTAAAATTGAAATATTGAGATATGATTTCGCCGGTGATTCCTCAGATGTTGTTGACAATAGTGGTACAGACACCATACCAAAAAGTGAAAACAGCTCTCACAGGTAACTAAAGTTGATAGTCATACTAGATACGAAAATGTTGGGGACACCTTGTTAGGAAAAGCAATATCCTAAGGATACACATTTTTGTGAGGTAGGGTGGCCAGTTCCTTTTCCCGTTGCTCTTACCATCTTTACGGCAAGGACCCTTTCGCAGCTGGGTGCATAGATCGAGAACATCCAGAAAGGGGAGCAGGCGTTCATCGAACCCGAGACACTCTACACAGTAGACATGAACTATAATAGCTACACAAACTACACCTGAAGTTCTCATACAGCCTCGCCCTTTCTGCGTATTCGAACATCGAGGCATGAATGCTAGAGGCTACCTCAAAATTTCGTCAATATTTTGGCTACCAATGAAAGACTAAGCTCATTAGGATTCTTTCTCTTTAATTCATTCTCATTTCTTTCACTTCTGTATTATCTGTTGTCTTGCGCATGACATTTCGACTAAACATCGTGGGAAAATGATCAACTAAGCGTAGGCCTAATACACGCTTTCAAGCGATTATAGGAATTTCTAGCCCGAGTTTGAATGTGCAGTTGAAGGCTACAGCTACTAACAGGCCTAAAATATCTCCAAAATCCTATTTTCTGGTAAGTAAATTATCTGTCAATCAATGATAGACTTAGCAGGTGTCCAGAAGATTCGATTTTCCCTGCTGTAAGTGAGACTGCTAACCTCAAATCGGGGAATTCGTCACTAGTGGAAGTGTTTGAGATTACTTCTTAACCATAGAGTTAAAAGGACTTTTAACTCTATGTTCTTAACTATCAATGATTTTAAACATCTTGTTTGTCTTTGCAATCTGAAATGTTTTTGTTCTTTTCAATCCGTGCTCGCATGTTTTGTAAACATGGTCAACATTTACATTAAGCCTGATCGTGGTTCGACCACTCAAATCATGAGAGTTGTCGAGCCGAAAAGGAAATTCTTCATAGTTTATTGATAATGAAGAGCCATCTTGGGGGAGGGGGCTGCAGGTAGAGATGCTTCTAATTTAGATAACGTTTCTTGCACCCTGTTTCCATTGAGCTGGTATGAAATAGAAACGGCACGGTTTCCTGCCGGATAAGGAGTTTGGGAGGTGACATAAATTACCATTACCGCTATGCCCGCACAACGCGAATACAGTACGAAATTATGCTGTTGCGACCTTACACTTGCACTGTGCTAGGCTTGCATTCAGTTATACACAAGTACTATCTTACATTTAAACAGTCTGGTACTCTCTTTGGTACTTGAAGCCTTGCAGCTGTCTGTTATGTTTCATTCGGGTTCCATCTATTCGAAGCTTGCGGAGATAAGTTGATAAAATCTACCACATCCTTGTCCGCTTCTGAGATAAATATGACACGAAATGAACACGGACAAATTGCCAGCCTCGAATGGAGGTAGGATTATGTCATAGCGTAGATCAAGGGTGGGTAAACTACGGCCTGCAGGCCACATGCGGCCCGCCGAGTGCTTTTTTGTGGCCCGCCAAAAACTTGTATCAAGCAAAAACAACTCTCACGTTATTCTCGTTTTCTAATCGCTTGATACCGTATAGACGCATTATAACCATGCAAAGCGTTACCATACTGAGGATGGATTATGTCTTCAAAAGATTTGAGCATATTTTTCATTTTTATTGCTTGACTATCTAGTTTTGAAGCAGCCTTGGTAACATACTGTGCGGCCCTCTAAAACTTAAAATTTATGACTGCGGCCCTTGTGCTGAAAAATTTGCCCACCCTGGCCGAGATGGTTGAATATGATGCCGTTGTATGCCAAATTAACTTTGAGGCAGAATTTCATAAAATTGAGACAGAAGTTTGGCAGAATAAACAGAGTTTAGCACGTTTTATCGCGAGTGGGCAAACATGAATTTGCTGTGGTGACGTCACTAGACCAGCCCCGCACACAAATCAGAATCCCTATTCAGCTCTGATGACCTTAAATCAATCATCAATGGGCTATTCTTTGTCACAAATTCTTCATGGACCTGATTTAATCGCGTATCTTACTAATCATCATGGTTTCATTTGAACAACAAACACAAGGACTGTTCTCTCGACACATTGCAGGAAATGCTTTTTTTTAGTGAGTTATGTTGGGGAAAGGCTATGGTGGCCTATACGAAACCCCAACAAAGGTAGAAAGAAGAAAGCGAAAGGCGAAGAGGAGAGAGAGATCATATCAAGTTTATTGATTTTAGATTTGGAAGATGGCAAGTTGTAAGATCCAGGAAAGCAAGAAGGAGGCAAGATGTTCCACAAATTGCATTTTCTAGGGATGAGTGATGATTTGTGGGATAAATTTCGTGGATTAGTTCGTAGATGCCCAAGAAAAAACGTCTCTGACTCTAATAAATTCTTGTTCTTTAATTGTACATTATTAATTTTATTCTGCTTTTTACCTTGATTTCAACCATAGAGATTGTCAATAGGTAGGATTACAGGTCCTTCAATGATAAAAGATAGCTTTCCGTCTGAACAAGTCAACCTGTCAAAATATCCGTTATCATTAGTATTTTTATTATTATCATTATAGGCATAGATAGGCATAGATAGGCATAGATAAGCATCGATAGGCATCGATAGGCATGCAGTAGATTGGCGATGCTTTGAATGTCCTTCCTGCTATAGGACTACTAACATGAACATAGGCCAGAAACAGAAATATTTATATCCAGCTTATAATTACAAAAATTGCTGAGTTCTCTGTCGGTTAACATACCAGTCCACGCCAAGACAAAGCAGTGCTTTGAATTGTTCTACTTATCGACACTTCCGACTAGAAAGAACTTGGCGGCCTGGGTTGATGGATGAACAGCCTGTTATATGCGACAACTGATAATTCATTTTCTTGTTCAAAAGTTATTTTAGTATTAACTAGATGTGCGATACAAATTTGTTAATGTCAGCCAACTTTCTCTTAGATGGCCCTATAACAGATGATTCCGAATGAGCTGAAGGTCTCCCAGTATGAAAACATTTATTTTTACCGAAATGTTATCATATACCCTTACGATAAATCATTTCGTAGAGATGTTTTAACTACCAAAAATTCAAATAGAAATTAAAAGCAAAAATGCAAAAGGAAATGAAATAAAGAATTAAACAAACAAAACTGACCTTTATCCTATTCTTGAGTTGAAATTAGCTAGCATCATATCAATTTTTTCTGAAACCCCATCTCATACGAAAAACCTTTTTATAATCTATACAATAAACTGGAATGACAAATTTCACCAAGTGACACAAATTAATTAAGAATTTTCCAATAAAGATACTAAGGATTATGTTCTTAAGAAGAAGTTTTATCAGCAGGTGAATTAGTCGAGGAATGAGTAGGACCAAATTTTTGCTTTTTACCATCAGTTCAACGCTTGTTTTGAGATCGACATGATTTTGTTGCAAATCCAATTTTGTCACCTACCGGTTTGCAAGATACAAATTGAATACGAATTTGTCACTTCTCGGAAATTGTGCAGGCGATAGTTGCAGAGCCTGTTTGTAGCGACAAATTCTTGCATTTACGAAATAGGGAAGCAAAGTCTATCTGTATTGCGTAAGACTGCACTAATATACCAAAACTGTTACGTCGACAATTTGCAAATAGGCAAACATTGGAGTGTAAGCAAATATTTTTCATTGCTTGGAAGTGAAACTCAATTATCTTTGCTTGTTGTTTGAATTTGATTGACTGAGAAATATATTGAAAGATATTGCGAAACGCCTGTAAACTCAGCGGCTGCAAACAATAGGGCAAAAAAGCATCAAGTTTATGTAACACCCCGTCCTATGTTAATTTGTGATATCCCTTTTCCAGTGATACCCCACCAACATTAATGATTTTTTTCAATGAATAGAAAATTGAGGCTGGTATCCGTGTTCAACTTTATGTATCAAGGGCTCTGCAAGGTTTATTGAAAAATATGAGTTAAGATTAAACTGTAAAATTTTGAAGCTGATTTCCGACATGTGAAGTAGCTTCTCTGTTTCTTGTCTCCATTAAATGACCCGTAATGGAACACTGCCAATGAATAAAACTCACATGTACTCAGCTGCTGTATAAGAAATGCTAGTTTTCGTAAATCAGAACAATTCTCGCCCCTTTGCGTTGGATTCATACTGCCCTTGCAATATTTCTCTCCTGCCAATCTCTTGCCGATCTTACTCACGCAAAATTGAGTCATTTTGTTGCATCGATCTGTTTTCAGTAGATCAAACAGCTGTTTCTTGCTTCTGTAGTTTTTTTTCTTTTTAGTGGGTTATGTCGAAGAAAGGCCATGGTGGCCTATACGAAGCCCCAAGAAAGGAAGAAAGAAGAAAGCGAAAGGCTAAGAGGAGAGAGAGATCAGATCAAGTTTATTGATCTTAGATTTGAAAGATGGCAAGTTGTAGGACTCAGGAAAGCAAGAAGAAGGCAAGGCATTCCATGAATTGCACGTTCTTGGGATGAATGACGAAAACATGATGAGTGCATGAATACAAATTTAAATGTTAGCTGAGCTGAGGAGATTATGAACTGTATAGTTGCGGGAGCAGTGTTGATGGAATCAAAAAATTGTTTGCTAATAACCAATTCTTCCAACCAGTTTTGTTTTGTGTGGACCTTCAAGTCTTCAAATCACTCTTGTTTCAATGGAGACTTAGCGCACTGTAAATACATTAAATCAACATATTTTGATTTGTGTTTCAACCTGTTTTTCTTTCCTTGTTCATCACCTGGAGTGCACTGTTTTAGCTTGGAACATCTTGTGAATTAAACATTTGAAACTTTGGCATCAATAGATCTTAAATGAAAAGTGGCTTTTTTTTATAGGCCATTGAAAATTGCCAACGTTTCTTGAATGAAATGTATAATAACAACACCTCTTGAAGTTTTGTATATTTTTGTTCCTAAATATTATTTCAGAGAGAGCTTCGTCTCGTAACAGCTTTTCTAGCTGATTAAAGTACCTCGTGATTCCTACGCCTGGAATTACAGAAAGCCAGCGACTCTTCTCACACCAAGTGAAAGGTTAGCTGATGGGGGATTCGAACCCCTGACCATAGGATCAATGCATAAGGATCTTACCACCGAGCTATCCTGATACCTTAATCATGAGGCGTAGTCACATCGAGAGGAAGGACCTGGATACTGCTCGATAAGCAAATATGGCGTCTCGGTATCCATTAGAAACACAATGAATTACCCTGCAAATACACATTGTTATTCTCATTAATCTAAGTAACCTGCCAGCTGGCTCTCTTGGTAAGCATGGCAACTCTTCTTGAGCCTCTTCTTTCTAAATGTGCAACGCCTCGCCGAAGTTGACGAGAAACACTTGCGCTGTCTGATTTCAAAACACTTTGGCATCGTTTTCTTACGATCATCATGAAACATATTTTCCATTGTGCTACATTTATGATTTGGTCTAACAATCTTTTGTGACTATGTTATTCAATTCAGACAATTTGATAAAGTTAGTTACATAAACTTGATCTGATCTCTCTCTCCTCTTGGCCTTTCGCCTTCATCTTCTTTCATTTGTTGGGGCTTTGTATAGGCCACCATGACCTTTCCCCCAACACAATTCACGATAAAAAACATATTTGTCAAATATCTTCCTTTTCCGAATCCTACTACTTACCCTCTTTCAAATCTAAAATCAATAAGCACAAGCTTATCTCTCTCAGGGTCTCTCTCTCTCTCTCTCTCAGCGCTCTCTCTCTCTCTCTCTCTCCTCTTAGCTTTTCGGTTTCTTCTTTCTTCCTTTGTTGGGGCTTTTTATAGGCCACCATAGCCTTTCCTCAACATAACTCACTAAAAAAAAAGAAAAAAAGAACCAGGACATAGCTTGATAAGCATAGATTCTCAGTGACGAAAAATTTTCCTTGTGATTCATGAACTATAGGAATTGTAAAATGACGTCAAGTTATGAGGAGCGAATGGACAGTTCTCGCCAAAGCTTGGTCAGACAAACAGCCTTGTTCTAGGACCAATACGGCATTCCCGAAAATGGAAGCCAGAGAATTGATTTGAAATTGGTGTTTGATGATGGTCAGAAGTCACCATTCATCCCAAAAGCATAAAGTTTATGGAACGCCTTGCCTACTTCTTCCTTTCCTGGATCTTACAACTTGCCATCCTTCAAATCTAAGATAAATAAACTTGATCTGATCTCCCTCTCCTCTTAGCCTTTCGCTTTCTTCTTTCTTCCTTTGTTGGCGTTTCGTATAGGCAGCCATGGCCTTTCCCCAACATAACTCACTAAAAAGATTATATTTCAACTATTATTAATCATGTTATTCCGGATCACAGTTTTCAGCATTGCTGGCTGGCAGCCCATAACTTTTATCGCCTCTCATGTCAGCCTGAGAGCACTTTTGCTCCAGCATACTCTGCGGCTATAATGTAATTCTAACACAGCTCAAAATTGAGTGTGACGAAGATCTAGATGTGTTGAAGATTTCTTATCAGCACAATTGTACAAGTCCGTAGTAGTCTTTATGATGCCAAGAACACCATGGACTATCGCTTAACTTATTATGATATCTTAAGCATCATTTGCTTTTTACCATCAAAGTATGGTCCACTTAATGCATATTGCTATATTCTCTAGCAATTCATGTATGTTTTACACCGCACATTGGTGATGAGCAAACTCAACAAATATATTACATTTCTATATCATCATTGCTATTTTGATATATATTTATATATATCCATGCTATCATTATTACTATCTCTGTTTCGGCTTATGCTCCTGCTAGGCGAGTCACAACTAATGACCAAGGGCTAACAGGAAGGCCTTCGTCCTCATTTACATTTCAAACACTTTTCTTAGTATTCTTGCTGTTCCCAGCAGTGCAGTCTTTTGCACATCAATGACGTTGCATGACGAGGTGTCAAGCTTTTCAATTCATTTATCAAATTCTGCAGTTACATCCCCGAGGGCTCCAACCACTACCAGTACTACTTGAACTTTTCACATTCCCCCAATTCGGCCAATCCCTCTCTTCAAGTCTTGATATATTTTTGCCGTTGCAATTATTATTAATACTAGCATTATCATTCTTATCAACAGCATTACTTTCAGGTTGTCCTAAATAATCAGATATTACTGCTTCTAGAAGTGACATACATTTTTTCATCAGCCGTAGTTGCTTAATTGACAGGCTTTAGATTCATTTCTGACGATACCATACCAAAGCTAGGACACTGTAGATTCATACCGAACAGCGTCACTCATAGTTAGATAAACCTTCTTTTCTGTTTAGCATAAAACGTTTTCGTGATACGAATAAATACTATGAATGAAATCAGACATGCTCAGACGCGATTGCTAGCATACTTGTAAAAATGATGACAAATTTCGAGCACCTAGAGAATGACTTCCTTCTCCAAGCAACCACAACAGACAATCGGGCCCATTGAATGAAAAGCGGGAATTAGGGGCAAGTACAGCCATGTTAAATTTTTGACGCGCATTTGTGTTATAGAACCTTTTTCTTCTTCATTTCGGTCCCTTAACTGACATCGAAAATAAATCGTTTTCAGGGGCTAGGCCTCAGCTCATTTGTTCTCTTTTTTGAATCTTGAGTTTTTTATTCCTTAACTAGAGTATTGCATGACGTTTATCTCAGAGGGTTATAATGGGGGGAGGCCCTTTATGTCTTGTACGAGACCTCACTGACCTCACTGACCTCACTGACCTCACTGACCTCGTTGACCTCGTTGATTTAGAGAGTTTCTGCACTTGGTAAACGATCCTTGTACCAGCGAGATTGGAGATTATTCTCAATAAATACTATTTTTTGTCTATATGCAATCTTTCTTTGATATCATCTTCATTTTATTGCAGATTTTTACTTAAGGACAATGCATTAGAGTTTCAGTATATCATTGACAATGCAGACATACTTTGGTTTCTTCATTTCATTTTAATTCATTTAATCCTCTCACCTTCTAACTATTTACAAGTCCCAAATCCGTCCTTCTTTAGAGTACTGCTCCCACGTCTGGGGTGGTGCTCCAAAATCTACTCTCTGTCTTCTCGACAAAGTCCAGTCCAAAGCCATTCGTCTCATCAATAATCCTAACCTCACCAAATCTCTCCAACCTCTTTCCCATCGTCGGTTAGTTTGAGATCTTTCCATCTTTTATAAATTATTTCACGGGCATTGTTCTCAGGAGATCAGGGAGATTACTCCAGTTCCTCTGAGGCGTGTCAGGACCACCAGAACCTCAACTCATTCACACCCTTTCCAAGTTTCACTGCCTAATCCACGAACCCTGTCCCACAAATCATCATTCGTCCCTAGAACATGTAACTTATGGAACGTCTTGCCTTCCTCTTGCTTTCCTGAATCTTACAACTTGCCATCTTTCAAATCCAAGATAAATAAACTTGATCTGATCTCTCTCTCCTCTTAGCCTTTCGCTTCTTTCTTTCTTCTTCCTCTGTTGAGGCATTGTATAGGCCACCACGGCCTTTCCCCAACATAACTCACTAAAAAAAAAAAGCTTCAACAAGTTGATTTTCAAAGGGCCTTCCAATAAAAGCATTTAACTACAATTGAAGACGCAAAGTATAACGCTATTTAACCTAACTCACAATGTTCAAAACCTAATCACAGTAAAAATGTCAAGATTAAACGTAAACCAAATTAATAAGAAACAGTCTTTAGATAGTTTTTTTGAAACTATACAAGGAGGTTGCCTGCTTTGTCTCGGCTGACAGGGCATTCCATAATTTTGCACCTCTATACGAGAAGCATCTCTGGCCATGTGATCACCTTTTCTTCGGCAACCTCAGGTCAGCCCCCGCATTACGGAGGCTATATGATGAGCAACGCAAATTTCGTGTGAAACTTGTACAGTCGAAAAGAATTGTAAAAGGATACGTAATGTGTTGTGTGAGAATAAAATTTGAAGAGAATTCAACACAGGGTTGGAAAACTTTTTCACCACTTTTGACGCATTCCTTAGCAAGCAAGCTAAAGGCACACGTGCTATTTTCAGATTCGGCGCTCCAAAGTTGTTTGATTGCATGGCGAAAGTGTCACCAAAGGATTGATACAGAGATAATTAGCTTAATTCTACAGATTTAAAGGCCATTTTGAGGTTGTCTCGATCTCGAATTTGAGCCTCCCTTATGTCTAATCTTTTAATAACGGCTGCGAAATCTACTGGATGTTATAGAGTGCAACACAGAGGACATATTAAGCGATCAGTTATTTGCAGTCCTCTTCCTGGCTAATGGAGCAAGCCATTCTTCTTCCACCCTTCACCAATTCGATGACTTCTTATGGCATTATGAAATTCCCTCTTCATTGCACCAGCCTGGGCGAAAAGTAGGACTCCAGCGCTGCCTACCCGGAGGGGCCACTCTTGACCACCACCAGTGGGCTCCAAGGAAAGACAGGGCCAATACGTTATCACCAGCGCTGGCTGCAGGGGGTGGCCGTTGGCTCCCTGAGAGCTCGTCCGCCCTTTGACAGGTGTTGTTTTAGTCCCACTGGGTGCCCAAACCATCCTTCTCTCAAGGCCGGGACCGAGGGAGGGAGCTGGGTTAGTCACAGATGGCTAGACCACGAAATAGCTGGCACTGGACTACATGGTACCAGTGGAAACTTCGTTTGAATGCTTCACTAAATTAATCGAAAGAATTTTTCTTTGAATCTCCCCCCCTAACCCCCCCTCCCGAACTAAACGATTGTGCAGGATCACTGTGTAGAGAAGAGGAAAAATTTTCAAGGAGCCATTTCCTTGTTGCCAAGCCAGTGAATAACGCTCATATTCATGAAAAAATTCCATTTGGGTAAATTTTATAAATTTCTCTGCTATAAATATCCATGTTCTCGCTAAGAGCGTGCTTCGTTCCATCACTACCCCCGTCCTAGGTTGACTACCTTTCTGGACTGACAGTGCATAGTAAGTCAATCGTTTTAGCTAGGTGAAGATAATATTACTCACACGTACAATCTAGTATGCCTTGATCTCACAGAGTATCCGATAAGGAATAAAACTGCGTCGTTTCGGCTTGTTTGGTCGCCCGATGAAGATCTTGCTTGTTTATTTTGCAGTGCGGATCATGTGAGAGAGAAATACCTTCCAATTGAATCAGAAATCCAACGAGGTACAACACCTGGGTGAACTAAGCAAATTTCAAGAAATATGGCTCGAAAATGTGGCTTACTGTACATCCTCTGCTTCGTAAAAGGTAAGCACTATCGCTCTGTCAACTCATAGGTTAATTCTAGGCCGGTTGGAGTCTGGTCTGCGAGCAAGGTGATTTCCTACTTCCTACTGTTTTGACGACCGCTTTCCGTTCAATGTCAGCTTTTTTTATTTCAATAACATGTGATTAAACTGCCATTTATAAACTGGTTTGGTTTTGATTCGTGCAAGATTTGGAATCAGTTGATATTTTGATGCAAGGAATTTTCAATCCAAACAAAACATTTATTATGCAGCCGATTATTTGCCAACTATTTCAACATTATAAACTTCATCTTTTAAAGCTTTCTCCTTGGTATGTTTCTTTCCTGTTGTTATTTCACAGTAGTTCGTAAACAAGTTCAACAGTAGCAAATTTCTGTAGCTGAATCCAATCATCTGTATAAATATTGTCCGCCACTTGTACTATTTTACCGTTGCGAAAAATTATTTGCCTGCTAATCTTTTGCATATGTTTTGCAATGGTTAAATTGAGAAGGAATCTCCCTACAACCATTCCGCTTATCCGCTTAGTTTTCAAGCAATTTTGTAACATTTTTGGCCTAAACGTCTTCTCATTATCTAAATTGAAGTCATCATTCGACCTTCGCATTTTCAGATCTCAAATTTCTAATTGCCTACTCATATCTGCGTAGCTTTCTCGATTGCGAGCCTAGCAGAAAACAGAGGCGGGCTCCGAGTTTTTCCGTGGAGGTGAGATTTATGACGTCTTGCCTCTCCCGCTGATAGTGCTTTTATTTTGGACCGACTAGTATTCGAACCCACGACCATCGCTTTATGAGTTCACACCCTAAGACCATACAAAGCAATCAGCTGCGTTGGAAAGTGCACACAAGTTCGTGTTCTCGTGGCAACTTGCGTTTTAAAGTTATTTTTGAGAGGGGAATACTCATTGCGTGATTTAAGACCTTCTTACAATCTTGACCTTAAGACAGCTTGTATTATACGTTTAGCTATACGTTCCAAGTAATTTCCCCCTCAGTGATTTCAAAGCTACCTTATTCATTTTATCGATAAACTAATGTGTCGAAGCTATCTTGGAACATCATTAAATTCTGCGAATAAAGCCGACAGCGTAAACAGGGGATTGTATTTCAATCGTGTAAAAAGATCTGTGACGCATTGCTCACACATTGAAAGACTGAGAGATTTCACCTCCGTTTCAAGAAAGGACTCAACTTGTTTCATAAGCTAATGAATCCATGGATAAAAATTCTAGTAGGTTTTGTGACACAGTTATCACAGCACATATTTGACTTAAAAGCTTTTTAGGCCTTGACCTGGCAAATTCATTTCGCATTTAGAAGAAGCAAGGCTTGTGAGGAGGGCGGCAATTTTTTGCATTATTCTTATGCAATTTTTTCGTATTAGAATCATAATGGTTGACGTTATTGTGAATCTTTGATGTGCCTCCCAAAGATTTCTTGCAACGCGTCTGCAAATAGGCTCTGACAAGTTAATGCAGCAGGCCGATACAAAGAAATGTATCATGATCACAATGCGGTGCGCATAAGTCATCAGGCGAAACAAGGAATGGACAAATCTGAATTTGATGGACTTCTAAATTTGTAGAGCTTTCCTCTTTTTCTTTCATTTTAGGAAGACAGGCTAGTTCTACGCTGGTTTTAAGTAGTGAGCTGTGTAGCTATAGGTTTAATATTGTATTTAATGAAGGTTTATAATATTACTATTCTTGTTTTCATTATCGAGTGGTTAAGGCGCATGGCTTCGAATCCCATCGTGGGAGCCATTAACCTCAAGCCAGCAGTCTACTCAGCTGTCCACCCTTCCGTGGTCGGTAAATGAGTACTCAGAAGTATCTTTGAGGGCACAAGCACTGGACACACATTCATAACAGCTAAACTTAAGCTGAAATGTTCCACCCAGTATAAAGATTCGAAATTATTACCATGTTTATTTATCATTTTTATTTCTTCTGTAGATTCATCTTGATCTTAGGAATGACCAAGGCCACCCCAAACTAGGCTGGTTTAAATTGTCTTTTGTCTTTACGGATGTATGGTTTCCCTCCATGGAGAATTTCGGCTGCATATTTATCGAAGTATCTGAACAGTCTGCTCACAGACATCGGCCATCCACTGCCGGCCTATCGATAAATCCATCTTAGTAAAGTGTTCATTGGTCTTTTGTGATGACAACTGCGTGGTGAGAATGTAACCATTCAACCTATGACAACAAAGTCCCCCAGTCTCTGCAAATTATCAATAATCGCTCATTCTATGTTAGTGATGCCGGTAGGGCCTTGAATCTCTTGCAATCTATTGCTGCTTTGTATTCTTCGACATCCTCAGCGCCCTTGACATCTATTAAAACGACGAAGACATGTGCAGCATTTTCCATCCAACAAGGTTATTGTGAAATCTGAAAAGCCCACAACAAAAGTATCGACACGATTAGGACGGGGGAGCGCTAGGTAGTATTCTATCGTACGTTCTAATCTTCCTTCTACACTCTCGTAATGCACCGAGTCTCGTCAGCGCGTTGTTTAGTCACCCTTTTCATTGCGTGCCATTTTTTTGATCGGTTTCCTCTGAAGGATTATTTATAAGTTTCTATTCATTGTCGCCAAAATAGAACCCTCAATCTAAGGAGTGCGGATGCTTTTGAATCGGACCTGATCTCGTGTAAACGGGGTCTTAAATTCCAAACTTCCAAAGCTCTTTATTCTAGGTATCTCGATGCAGGACGTTCGTCACGAACGAGCACAGCTAACAGTTGCCGGGCACCCCTAATTTCAAGCCGAATTTCATTTATTTCAAATGATACCATAAAGTTGTACGCCAAATCAGCCCTGTTTTTCATTTCATTGGCTGGGGGGCTGAAGGCCTGACAATTTTCATTGCCCAGGGCTTTTTAGCTTGCTGCATGAATAGGATGTATCCTCCAATTTCCATGACATCTATCCAGAATTTTATTTCCTCTTATCAAGTGGAATTCCGTGGCAGTGTAATGTTAGCCTCCCTTCGTAAAGTAGACCCAATCGTTGCCAAGCCTCCGGCAGGGAGTTGTTACCGATGGCTTTCCCCATCGAATCCTTATCTCCATCTAATGAGCCGTGATTGAATATCATCACAGACCATACATTTATCTTCTTTTCAATGCTCTCACTTTTCACGCT
>OZ032120.1:8275116-8339726 GCA_964026355.1 Pseudorhiza aurosa
GAGAGAGACCATGAGAGAGAGAGAGAGAGAGAGAGAGAGAGAGAGAGAGAGAGAGAGAGACCACGAGAGAGAGAGAGACCACGAGAGAGAGAGAGACCACGAGAGAGAGAGAGAGAGAGAGAGAGAAGAGAGGAGAGAGAGAGAGAGAGAGAGAGAGAGAGAGAGAGAGAGAGAGAACAGCGAAAGTTGTGCTGAGGGAGCATTAAGATCAGCAGGCTCTACGAGTTAGAATTATTTTAGTTATTGAAATAGTGGAAAAGAGAATAGTGGGAATTGAGTTTTTTTGTTAAGAAAGTCTCTTTTCCTGTGAGCTTCGTTACAGTGAGAATGCGAAATAAATCATTGGTGTCTTACGTGCGAGATGCTGAGAGATTTCGCTAGTTTTGCTTTTTTTTTGATTTTGCTGCCATCACTGGCCAATGCATTAGGCCTTCTGGAAACTTGAACATTAGTGACACTAACACATCTCATGTATACCTGTCTTCCTGTCATGTAACTTTGTTTGAATGCGTTTGAACACCATTTTGGGTTACTTTCCAGGTCTTATGCACCTTATTGCACTGGCTGATGCTACCTCAACCCGACTCTTTGTCTACACGTATCGGATATGTGAGAATGCCGGTCCCGTTCCAATGAAATGCTTTGATAACAAGTTCCTGAATGTGACCAATGCAGTTTACGGGCGTCTGCAAAACGTCGCTTGCAGCAAGGGGAGCACAGTTACCGATTGTCAATCCCCATTGTCCATGATGGCCATTGCAAGACTATGTCACGGTTTGAGCTCGTGCACCATAGAGGCATTGAGCAGCATTTTTGGTGACCCTTGTCCAGGAGTACTCAAGTACCTTGAAGTCTCGTTCACATGCCTGTCAGGTATGATGCATTTAACTTCGGCACGTCAGAGGGATGTATTGTCTAAAGAAGGGGTAGGGGGAGGGGTAGGAGTAGGAGTAGGGGTAGGGGTAGGGGTAGAAGTGGAGTGACATTCATCCATTGGATCGACATTATCATCATTCAAGGTCATGAAGTAAGAAACTTGGGATAGAACGTGCGCAGGCGATCTCCAACGGGATTCGCTATACCTAGATTATGATACCAACGGTAATTATTGGTTAGGTAGCGATGGTGTGCTCATGAAGAGATGGGAATACACCGAACCAGAACACAACATGTGTGGCCTGCCTTAAGACATGGCCTATCCACTGGACTGTGACAGTCTGTCTGTTGTTACCAGACACTGGCAAAATAACTTAATGTACATGTAACATTTTGCACGTGAAGAGACATTGATATTATTGTGATACGAATGATATCGAACGCCGCATTTATATTTGGGTAAATTTAAATACGTACGCCACCATGTGAAGCAAGAACTCTTTGTAAATTTCTGAAAAGTTTCCTTCAATATGGGTAATTTTGTTATACGGCTTAAAATTCCCTGCGTCTGATCCCCATTTGGCACCCCTGACTTTACCCTAATCTGATTTACCCCTCCTATTATCACACCCTAGTTCCCTTTCAACGTTATTATGCTTGTCAGATTTGTTTATTCTATTAGTCATGCAATTTTTTTATTTTCTTATTTGTAATTTGACTCAGTATGCTGTTCATGTTGCTTCATTTCAGGGGATCGCTTCCCGTCGATACCAAGACTTCCCGATGCGTATGTGTATTCGAACCAAGGACCAATGCAAGCAGTCTTCCATCTGAAGCCGAATTCAACCTCGCTGAGAGTCGCCCCTTTCGTTTCTAGGATATTCAGAATAACTGAAACAAGCTACGACCCACGGTTGAGAGATTCTGTATACGACACTGCTCTAGATTTTCTCAGTACACAGCTGAAGTCTGAAGCAACGAGCTCTACCTGCCACCCGAGCATAGGCGACTTTCGTAGCCAATTCTGCATTTTCGAAGAGTCTGGCTACGTTTTTACATCAAATACGTTCATTCCCGGTATGTACGTAGGTAAATCATACGACCTACAGCTCGTCGTTAGAGACCATTCCCCTATTCCTTTCGTTGGAAAAACAACTGTCCGAATTAGCGCCGTGCCCGTGTGTTTTCCGTTGCCCACACTCTACAGTCAAATGAAGTCGCGTTGCCCCAGTGACCATTACATGTTTACTTTCCCCTCAGGCCGTGCTTGGTCGCACGGTCTGTATGGAAGCCAGCTGCCAATTAGTGTTGTATCGCCAATTACAATCTCAAGGATATTTATAGACACTGACCTCTTGGTTGGCTTTAAAAGAAACTCGTCTTACTGGAACTACAGTATCTCCTTCTCAGTTTCAGACCGTATCTTTGTTAGAAAATTTGTCTACGTTCCATCGACATTAGAACGGAAAGAAGGGAAGGTCACCCAGGCAGGTGGACCCAGATTCAATATCACAATAGATCCTCCTATAAATGTGGGGGCTGGCGAAATTGGTGTAAATATTTCCCTGAAACTGATCAACACGAATGCGGTGATCAAATTCAACAGTGAAAATGCAGTATATTTGTACGGAACGAAACAGATTTTGATTTGCCCGGACTCTTTCTGCATGAACCCGTACCGAGCTTGGAAGAATGCTATCGAAAAATTGAAGCACACTCAGAATTTCATGTGTATTACTGACGAAAGTTTACAAGAAGTCTATCTACAGCCATGCAACAGTAAGTGCCTGTAGAGCCCTTTCTGAGTTAGCAATTTCTTGGTCGCAAAACTCACACTTCCGTTTTATCATTGATTTGTTCAAAAGTTCATTGGTTTATCGAATTATTTTTCAGTTTTTCGGTCTGTTCAATATTGATAAGTTCATTACTATTTCATTTCTTCTTTGCAGGTTGGTTTCATTAAATCTTTCATTTTCTAATCATTAATTAACCCTTGAGAATGATGATTTACTCACTAATCCATTTTTCATTTATTAATTGATTCACTCATTAATTTCTTTGTTCATTCTTTATACATTGATTCATTCATTCGTTCATTTCTTTATTCATACTATATACATTTATCAGTACTTAATACATTCATTCATTTATTCGTTCATAGTCCAATTATTTACCAGTGCATGCTTCATCTATTAATTCATTCATTATTTCTTCTTTGCTTTCCTTTTAATTCTTTCTTTCTTTCTTATCCAGCAACTCGAATCGGCCTGTTATATTCACACAGTACCTATCGATTTCCTTCTATCCGTGTGTCGTGCTTGGCCCATTCAATCGGAGCATGACTATTTGAAACTGTTCTCCTATCGTGTAGCATGATAAATCCCCTTTGATCGATGTGAATGTGTCTTTGATGTAGTTAATGAGGTACCTCGAACCAATGCCAACCTCGAACCGAGCTGAGTACCTCAGCCAATCTGTCACCCTATTACCCGCATGAAGGAT
Source organism: Pseudorhiza aurosa (assembly GCA_964026355.1). Taxonomy (NCBI): domain Eukaryota; kingdom Metazoa; phylum Cnidaria; class Scyphozoa; order Rhizostomeae; family Lychnorhizidae; genus Pseudorhiza; species Pseudorhiza aurosa. The sequence goes on from OZ032120.1 coordinate 8,278,495, forward strand.
TGCCTACGTCTTCGACTTTTCCCATGGCAACAGAATACTCGCTAAAATTCACCCATTTGTCTCCTTCAGGTGGCACCTGTTTCCGTCGTCTTCACGTGCCGTTGACGACTCCGGCAGGCTCAGTAATCTATCAATTTCAAGAGCACGATCTTTTCCAGAGATTTCGTCCCACGTTCTACCGCGTAATCTATTATGAATATGATGGCGAGTTCTACCCGGGACATAGCGATAAATACTTCTGCTCTCCGCAGCCATTTAGCGATTCTCGTCGCTTCATCTGTCTTAACCGATATCGTGGGCGACTTCGTGTTCGGTCTAAGTCGGCGCCTGATTTTAGAAATCTCACACAAGGATCGTCGTTCACGATAGAGATACAAGCCGAAGCCACAATCAATAATACACTTCAGCTAGATCGCTGCAAGCTTCATATCTTATTGACGATGCCAACAACAACCTCTTTGCCAACACATAGTCCAAGTAGCAGCAGTGGTATTGTACCAACTTCATCGATCTCTTCAAAGTCTCAATACACAGCAACCCACGTAATTCCATCAGTATCAATAGTCCTTTCTAAGCCATTGCAAACCACGCAGTTTGCGTCTTCCGTCGTGACAATGTCACACACGAGAGTGCATCACACCTCCCAATCCATACCCACAACAGCTACAACGACTAAGTCAAGTGGAAGACCCGCTTTCAACGGTAAGATCTACGTATAACAATCTCTTACGCCATGGAAGCTCTAGTCAATGTGTGCATGTTCCTCTGTTTTGCTTCAGTGTGTTGCCCAGCAAGTGGTGCCGTGGTGTATTGGCCAGGCATGCGGACTCATAACACGGGGGTTGTGAGTTTGAGTCCTGCGTTTGTCGCAATAAAATACCATGTGTGAGGGAGGCAACAGGAAACCACCTCATAAAATCCACTTCCCTAGAAAAAATTCAGAGCCCGGTCTCTAGTTTGTGCTAAGCTCGAAATCGAGTGTACTACTCATTATAGCCCAGCACTGGCTAACTGCTATCGAACCCACGACCCTAATGTTTATTTCATTCTTAAGATGCTCTACCATGTCAGCCAGTAAGACGGGGATTAAGTGAACTATATCAAAAACTGAGCAATTAGGGTAGTGCTGATGGGGGTATATGGAAGCTAATTACAATCATGATAAGAACTAGTTTATCATCCAATCACATACAGTCATTCGCAATTGAATCTTTGTCATATTGTTAAAAAAAGATAAAGAGGGAGCTTGCATAGCCTCGCTCTCACACATGAGGAATAAGAGGCACAAGTGGATGTATTCGATCACACATCATATCTACATTCAACGTACATTCAATTCCAGTGCATCTTAAAGTTCTCGTGATATTCAGGCAGAAATTTTCCTTCACCCAAAGGCAGAGCTTCCATGGCTATCTAACGTTAACGAAGTCTTTCTAACCCAAATAACGAACAGGCATTTTGGTCAATCGGCGAACCCCGAAATATTCAGTACCAATACTAATCCCGTTTTTGTAACCCTTGCTAACACCGTACTTTTGAGCAATGGCATTGAATTGTGTTGTGCTGTATAATCGTTCGAAGACAAGCTAGATTCCAAAACAGACACTTGTACTCGTTAAGAACCATTGATCGGGATACACGTTCGTAGAATTCAGAAGCAGTGACTTGCCGTTACTGGTATTTTGCATGTTTTATCGAGAGCAGAACTTCGGGACCGCGAGTGCCTTCCGTATGCAAGCAATGAACTCAAATAGATTTTAGGATGAAGGAATGACTATTTCCGTATTTAAGACAATTTTTGAAAGATTTGAACTGCTTCTAAATTGTTTTTCTTCCTTCAGCTTTCTCCACTGTGCTTAACTCATTATTAATATGACGCAATTTCCTTTACATTCTATTTCTATTCGTAGAATCTCTGCAGATAGTTATTCCGAAAGATCCGTTGCTGTCGAACCCACTCAACATTACATGCCTCCAACAGACTGGATACCAGTCAACGATACGATGGTATAAGGACGGTGTTCTTCTGCAACAAACTGGCAGGCATCTTATAATTGCTTCTCCAGCAACAAATGATCAAGGCGTTTATCGATGCGAGATGCAATTCTATGATATTACAGTTACCTCGGATAAGAAGCTGGTGACATTCAAAGGTGACATCAGCTTAGCTTTTCGTACTGAAACTGCTTTGATTAACTCAGTTATTCCTTGCGGTATGTACAGCTGACCCACTGCGTAGCTACAGGGCGTAGTAACAGTGCCACCCTCTGCTCCCCTCTTGAAAAGGGTCTCGTAAAGAATACGTTGTTGATAACTTAGTACACGTGATCAATTCACATGACGAATAGACATGATTCAACTTATGAACTCACGAGATCATTTGAAATGATGATCACAAGTGATCGTTTGACATGGTGACAGCACGTAATCCATTAACATAATGACTACATGTGATCTGTTGACATTATGAATGCACGAGGTAGTTTTACATGACTACACGTGATCATTTGAAATTGTGATAACGAATGATCGCTCGACATGGTCACAGCACGTGATGAATCGACATTATGACTACACGTGATCATTTGACATTTTATCTACACGTGATCATTTGACATTATGGCTACACGTGATCATTTGACATTTTATCTACACGTGATCATTTGACATGATGACTACACGTGATCATTTGACATTTTGTGTACACGTGATCATTTTATGTTATTGCTTGTTACTTTTCCAGATGTGTTTACGTCGTCAGTGTACTTAGGAATCGTCAATCGCCAGTTCACGACTGCTCTGACTGACCCTTCGAGCACTGAATTCAAGGAGCTAAGTGCAGATATTGTGGCGTTGGTAAGAAACGACGCACTTCTCGTATCTTCTGTCTTCTTCTAGTGCTTGCCTTCCGCATGATAAGGTCCCCCGCACATACCACCTGCTCCGCATAACAGCACTTGCACGATTCGCCAATGGCTTTTCAGGATAATTTTTTCTCAGGCATTTGAACAATTTTAAGTAGATGAAAGCACTTCAGAAATCGGAATCCCTCTGATTGTCAGTGCTGTCTGTGTCAATCACTTACGTCTTTAAATTCTCATTGCATCTTATAAAATTTATACGTCCTCTCAATTTATGCAGTTTAGTAGTTTTAGAGGTCAACTTAGATTAGCTTCAATACCTTCTGATGAAACATACCCATGTATAGCGCCAACGTCAGATAAAACGATTATCATTTACTATACATCATTGTATTAAAGCAACTGCAACTCTCTTGAGTCTCCGTTGATTTCGTCTCTTGCTTGTTGATTCTATTGTTGAGGTTTTGCGTTTTTTAAGGACAAATGACAAGGGTCCAGTCATGTCTCTTCTTCTCCTTTATATTTAACTTCTTCACTTGAACTTCCTTCTTGCAGACAGGAAATGCAATCAAAGACGTGCCAACTAGCAATGCACATGATGTTTATGTGGAAAAATACAGGTGAGACTAGAAATGGATACGCAAATTACCAGAAGATTTCATTTTCAACTATTTTGCTTATCGTTCAGTTGAAATCTTCTAGTTCTCCTTTTATTCTCACATCGACGCAAGTGCCATTTGAAATTTAAATGGTGTGTAAGATTATCGATTTTTGAAAATTAGCGTTTATTTGCATTGATGAATTTCTCAAACTTTGCAATTCGCAATCAAAGGTCGTCCACTTTTATCGAGTGGTGGTAGCATTTGATGGCGCTTTTACCCGTTCTTTGAGATCAATCGTTTTTAGAGAATCCGTTTTCATTTGATCGTAGCAAGGGATCCGTCATCGCTCAAGTTCAGATCTCCTCGCCCATCGGTAGCAAAGAAAGCATTTCGTCGTACTACGCTAGGCTTTCCGAGTCGTTACTCATTGCAGCAAACAGAAATTATTTTGGAAGCTACCAGATTCCAGCCACGGGCATCATCATCGTAAACAAAGGTTTGCTTCTGCGTTTTAATTTTCTACTTCCAATCCCTCCCACGTGGGCTTTCTTGCTGCTGTTGATAGCATCAAGTGACTCTCTTCCATCTAATTCTATCGAAGTTTCATGCCCCCCCCCCTCTTCCCAATGCATCTCGATTCCACGTGCTAATTGGTTAACACGTATTCTACATGTTTCGTAAGCCTAACAGTAACGCACCGCCTCCATTCAGCGTGCAATCATTTCCAATTAGAGATTGGGTCGAGATTTGGCGTCTAAATATCGTAACAATCTCTCTTGTACCTTGTCTTGTTATGGCGACTGCAGCATTTGTTGGAGATAAACTGCTTGCGTTTGTCGCTATCTCACAAATTGGATAATTTGCTGGTAATATTTCTTATTTATGCATTTTATTCGGACTTTTTATCTTTGGGACAGTTTTTTGAAATATTTTAGAAGACCTTATGCTCATTGTAATCACCAACCCAATCAGATTTTGACAGGTGGCGTTAAAAACCTGCCGGCTGTCAGCGTACTTATATCTACTAAACAATTCTGCTACAAACTAAGTTTGATAGTGATGAAGAAATAATCTTGCAATGATAAAGTGAAACGTAGAGATCCGAGGATGTCTTCCCAACGATCGATAAAACATGATTGGTATGATTGGTCTGATGTGATGGGATTTGTTTTGATGTATTGAGTGATGGTATTGATTTGATCGGTCGATAGATCGATGCGATCGATGTGATTCAAAGGATGCTTCGTGAACCGCTGCACTCTGATTTGAGTTACTGCAATCAAATTCAATCCTGTTTAGTTAAGTGTGATAGCACTTAGATTATCGTAGTTATCTTCCGTAGAAGATAGTTACCATTGTGATTTGATCATGTCCCTACTGTACTTAGGGGTGTGGCCTTGGTTCCAGTTTACTGTTTGTTTCGTGGGCCCCGTTTTTGTCCATCTGGCAGTGACTAGATACTTTCTGGCTAAGGATGATACCTCTCTAAGGTGCTGCTCTATGCTCTTTTCGTGCAATGATCATCCTCGTTCGCGTTGGAACCAGCTCTATCGTTTACTTGGCGTAGCGAAAATCATAACTGGGAGTACATGTTGTCTTTCAGAGAGCTGTTTAGCAGAAACGAGCAATTTAGAGTCAAGCAAAGGACCTTACAACTGGCCGTTTACAAGATCGGGTGAAACTGCATCCGTCCCTTGTGCGAATGGTCCATCCATGGTCAATGCAACTAGAAAATGCAATGGTGACTTTAGCATGGGAGCATTCTGGGGGGACGTCTTAGATCCCAACTGTAATTTCAACAGTAAGAGAACTGAAGAATTGAATTCGCTGTCAGAGGTATGTGTGTCATGAATTCCTTCCTGCTTTGATATTTCATATGAATTGCAATGCCATTTTTGTATGTTCTGTATGGCTATGTATGTATGGCTAATGGCTATGTATGTATGGCTATGTTTGTATGGCTATGTATGTATGGCTATGTACGTATGGCTATTTATGTATGGCTAATGGCTATGTACGTATGGTTATGTACGTATGGCTATGTATATATGGCTATGTACGTATGGCTATCTATGTATGGCTATGTATGTATGGCTATGTATGTGACGACACCTTGTGGCAATGTCCTCTAAAGAGCTTACATGGAGAATGATGATATGAGGGGCATGGATTAAGTAATTATTGCTTTGAAAACTGTCTTAAATCTGGGACACATTTATGGAAGAAAGTTAGTTTTTATTTTCTCGTATTTGTTCCTTCTTCTAGACGATCGTAAATTCATCAAACGCAGAGAGTGTAGCTTCAGGTCTTGGTACTTTGACAGAGAATGTGACAAGTCTGACAACAGATGACACTCTACTAGCCAGTAAAACCTTCTCAAATCTTGCGGCCAGCAACGTGACATCGGACAAGGTAATAAAGCAATGGAAGATAGATGTCATTTGTTTTCTGGCGGGCGTTTGTCTTGTCTTGTCATTTTCATTTACACAACGTTTATTTCTAGCTGGTCTATGAGAAGGATGATTTTGAATCAAAAGACGATGCTTCTTTAGTTTCATACATTCATTTTCAGTCTCATCGCATTTGTTTACGCTGTCTACCTTGCTTTTTTTGTCTTTGCCTTTGTCATCGCTATCATGCTATCCTCGATTGACCGTTGATCCGTTTCACAGGTTGTTGACAACATGCTGCAAATTGCCAGTAATTTATTGCAAGCGAATCAATCAGTTTTGGCAGCTTCACAAGCCCAAGGCAAGGCAATGACTGGGTATGTTATGTTACCACTGTCTAATTAAGTGCTTGAATGCCGAAAGCTTCAATATTTCGCAGAAAGGGGGATACTTCATCTCGTCATTCTGAAGACCTTTCTCCTGATACTTGTCATGGCCGAAATGACATTGTTATACTTACAAGTAGATGTAGATGGAAATTTGTAAATTTGAGTAATTGGGGCAATATGTTTCATATTTTTGATCTTCTCATTTCGGCAATTATCCGATACTTCATGCTCTGGTAATGTCGTGTTGAATTCACGATCGAGGGTAAGAAAGACGTCGAGTAAATTGATGACACGTTCAATCAATGTATCATAAGCGCGTTGAATGAATTGTAGATAAAAGCGAAGGAAACACGAATCACAATGACAGCCTAAATTATTTAAACTAGCGGCATCAGCAGAACAATGTGATATAAAAAGACTACAAGTCAAAGTTTAATGGCAGAGTTTAAATTCATGCAGAGAGTCTTGCATCTTAAGGTCGACGTTTCACATTTCATTTCGTCTATCAACTATTTTCTATCTCTGTAAATACCTTTGCCCATTTCTGTAACATACCTTTGCTGAACTGCGTCATCTTTTCGTAGAATTATCAAAGGAATCGAAGCGATTGCTGATAATATTCAGCTACCTAATGAAACAGGGCAACCTGTTGTCAAGGTTGCAAGCGGCCTGGCTATTCAAGCGATCAAACTTGACTCAGATGCAAGCGATGGTCAAAATTTTGCTTTGCAGTCTTCGAATATCTCTCTCAAAAGCGTCCTTCGGAATTTCAACCCAAACGAAGTGGAGGTTGGCCTCCAATTGCCTGCATCACTGTTAAGGTAAAAGCCCTTTGCTCATATTTATATATATTTCTTTTCCTTGTCTTATACATATGATTCTACTTAGATATCAAAGGTAGACATTTGGACACTGAGAAGCTTTTTGCTTATTAAGCAGTGTCCAGGTCCTTCCTCTTGATGGGACCATACTTCGTGATTCCTACGCCTGGAATTACAGGTGACGAGATTTAGAGCTGGGGACTCTCCTCACTCTAAGTGAAAGTTTAGCTTAGGGTGGATTCGAACACTGACAACTCATGCCTGGTTTCCCTTCTAGGATTATTAGCTTCAATGGAGGTTAAATTATTTTGCTTCTAAGGTGTTATCCGTGTCCGCGGCCCAGTGGTATAATGCTCGCTGTGTACGGGGTAGGTCCGGGTTCGATGCCCGGTTGAGTCACACCAAAGACTTAGAAAAAGGTGGTACATACTGTTTCCCCGCATAGCATTCAGCACTTTGGGAAAGAGTATGGGAGTGAATCAGATAGCACTACCAGATGGTAAGCCCTCAACTGTAGCATTCACTGTTCTTGCACAGCTGTGTGGCCCAAAGGCTAATGAAACGGAGATGGGCGCCACCCTATTCACCAAAATTGGCGAGGGAAGGAACTTTAACTGCTTGAATGTCGTTTCTATTCTCCACCACACCTTCAGCTACTGAGCCTGAAGTCGCGTCCTCAAATGTCTCTACCGCTGTTCTTTGAGCACTTCGAGAGAGGTTTTTTAGAAAGCATCCAAGGTCAACAAAATGGAAGCATTGCAACTTCAGGATTTGCAAAACTTTTACTTATGGGTTAGGATTTATGCAATTATCCTTCTTCCCCTTTTATGGTTATCTTGTAAATAGTTGGCCAAAATTAGCTCTCTATTAGCTACTGTAAATAGCCAACTTTAAATCACCCTCTCCAAGTTTCACTGCCTGATCCACGAAATTTGCCTCACAAATCATCATTCATCCCTAGAACATGTAATTCATGGAACGTCTTGCCTTCTTCTTGCTTTCCTGAATCTTACAACTTGCCATCTTTCAAATCCAAGATCAATAAACCTGATCTGATCTCTCTCTCCTCTTAGCCTTTCGCTTTCTTCTGTCTTCCTTTGTTGGGGCTTTTTATAGGCCACCATGGCCTTTCCCCAACATAACTTACTAAAGAAATGAAATAAAAGAATTGATATTATCATTGGTATTGAAGGTGTTGTAAAATTACAAGTACCATTCAAAAAGGGACTTTTTGAATCGTTCAACGTCAAATTCCAGTTTCTCCTCTCTTTGCCAGTAGAGGTTCAATGTTTTTTCTCATTCTCCCAGAGATGTGAACGGGAAAGGAGAAACTCGTCTCAGCTTTGTTGCTTACGGTGGCAACCAGTTCTTTCAATCAACGAAGAGAAATGTGCTTGGTCAAAGAGAGGTGGACTTGTCGTCCAGAGTGAATGGCAAAGTGATATCAGCTCACGTGAAGGGAATCGGAAGAGTCAACTTGAGCCAGTCACTGCAAGGTAGCTTCAAAAAGATCCTGAATTCTTTCAACGATCGATGCGTTTTCTGGGATTTCAAAATCAATGGTATGTGCGATGTTTTCTTCCTTTTCAAAAAAATTATTTTGCAGCCACCTATGGAGCTGCGGTGAAAAGAAAGCGCTAATGATTCTTCAATTGGGATGCGGAACGCATAACGCAACAGACTTATCAGACTTATGGGGCTCCAACCAACCAACATCAACTGAAGCTTGTAACGACACCGATAGATTTATTATCCCAAACCGACCGATTTATTTTCTCAAACCGACAGACTTGTTAGAATAGCTCAGTTGTAAAAAGCTTTTCGATGGATCCTATGATCAGTGGTTCGAACCCATTATTATATTTCACTTTGAGGTAGGAGATTTGCCAGCTCTCAGCAATTCTATGTGTAAAAATCACGGGGTGTGGTCACACCGAGAGGAATGATCGGATCACTGCTTTATAAGCATAACTTCTCGGTGTTATAGAATCTACCTTCAGATTCTAGGAAGAAAGCATGAGCAAGCCTTTTTGGTCTCGAACGACAGATGGAGTAGAAAGAAAGTGAGGGATTGTCTGCCACGTAGATTTCAACGATCTTTCTCTTTTGTCCTTTTCAGATGGATATGGAGGATGGTCAAGCGAAGGTTGTCGTAAATCGCAAGTAGATGCCGACAGAGTGCTATGCCATTGTGATCATATGACCAATTTTGCCATCATCTTCGATCCGTATGCGGGCAAAGTGGCAGCAGAAAATGAAACACATGAGAAGATTCTTGGCATTATTTCCTTCATTGGCATCGGGCTGTCCTTAGGTGGCTTGTTCCTAACACTTCTGACTCTCTTCTTGTTCAGGTGAGCATCAGACCCTTTCTCCACATCTTTCACCTTATTGGAATTGCTAAGCACCTAACGAGACGCATTGCTTCCACATGCTTCTTCAACAAAGTGGGGTCGCCATTATAGACTGTGAATCGTCATGTTTACGCCCTCAAAATGGCCTGCGTTTGGGTTTTTTATACGTGGATGCTTTCTCCTCCATCAGCCTCTTTCAGTTGCCTTTTGTAACTCGCATCCTCTCTCTCCTTTCTTAGCCTTTCGCTTTCCTCTTTCTTTAATTGTTGGGGCTTTGTGTAGGACACCATGGCCTTTCCATAACGTAGCTCCCAAAAAGGCAGATTGGTTGGTCTTATTCATCTCAGCAAGCCATAGGGAATTCGAAATAATCGAATCCTGGCTTAAGCATTCGAAACCTGGATCCAAAACAAGCTTTATAAAGTCCTGATTGATATTTTCGAAAGCATTTTGCTAGCTGTTGGAAACGTTTTGGCATTATAAACTTGTCCATTCATTCTATTAAGAATCCTTCTTGAAGTTATTAAGAGCGTGTCTCTATTACGCCCAAGGTCACTTGTTTGAGCTAAAATCGTTCCCGTTTCTAGACACATTTAAAGCTTTTACGTATAAATTGTTAACGGCAACCGAGAAGCTTGTTGTTCACCGAGCATTTTCAAAATCTTTCCTCTCGATGTGACCACACCTTGTGGTTCCTACGCCTGGACTTTCAGAGAGCTGGCGACTCTCCTCACTCTAGGTGAAGTTTCGCTGAGGCTGGATTGGAACTAGTGACCATCGGATCAATGCGCAAGAATCTCATCACGGAGCTATCCTGATATCAAATGCTTTTGTATCGATCCACCCAGTAATAAATGGATACCGGACGTAATTCTAGGGGTAAGATGTTTTTGGTGAAGAAAAGGGCCATCCTACCTCACAATGGCACAACTCAAGATGCCACCCTGTCTTAGGCACTCCTGGGCGGGCACTCGTATTTAATTACGGACTCGACTTCGCCTATTTGTATTCATCTGTACGTATTCGCCTTCGTATTTCAGACGCCTTCGACGTGCTCTGCCACCCAAGATATTGATTCACCTTTGTCTGGCGTTGATGTTCACATTGATTTGTTTCGTGATTGGTGCAGATCGGACGGAATCCATCCATGCGTGTCGTGCATTTGCCATTCTTATTCAATACTTTATGCTGGCAACTTTTTGTTGGATGACTGTGGAGGCGCTGAACCTCTATTTGTCGTTCGTTGTTGTCATGGGTTCTTACATATCCAGATTCATCGTCAAAGCTGCCGTTTATGCATGGGGTAAGTAATTTTCTGATGATATATGTTTTATCAAAAAAAAACAACAACAAAATAAAAAAAAATGTATGTTTTATTATCAATGTATTGCAGGTCTTTCCATCTTTTACAGATACTTTAACAGACATTGTGCTCAGGAGATCAGGGAGGTTATTCCTGTTCCTCTGAGGCATGTCAGGAACACCAGAACCTTTCTCGTGTTTTTGTACCTTTTAATGATCTTCAGATATCTTTATTTATGCGTCTCCTTACAAGTATCTTATTTTCTTCCAGGCCTACCTATCGTTATGGTGGCTGTCACAGCCTCGCTTAGAATTTCAGATTACGGAAATGAAAGAAAGTGAGTTTTTCTGATATCTTTGAAGTTTAAAGAATTATAGAAAATTGAGTTCTCCTTCAGCGCTTGCTAGTGGTAGTTCTAATGGCTCCTGTGAAGTTTTCTGCATTTGTCTCACTGGAGCTTCACAATAAAGAAAACCGAAGTTGATTTCCATGCTCGAAGTGAGATTGAAGTTCCCTGGAAGAGTGGCGTCATCCTGAGCCGAGGCATTGTGAGGTAGGGGGGGACGGACTCCGCCCCTTCCCCTGGCATTTCACCTTTCTGCAAGGTACCCATTTATTGCTGGGTGGACAGAGAACGCGTGCCTTGCAACTGGGATCTTTCGTACAGTTGACAGGTGCCGTAACCGTTTTGCAGACTACACGTTAAAACAAAGCTGCTTATCAAAAGATTACTTAATCTGCGTCGGATACTCGATTTCGAGCGTAGCAGAAGCCAGAGACAGGACACCGAGCTTATGCTAGGGAAGTGGAATTTATGAGATGGTTTCCCTTTGCCTTCCTCGCCAATTGGGTTTTTATTGTGACACGTGCAGGATTCGAACTCACAACCCTTGTGCAATCAGTTCGCGCGCTTAACCCCACATCACGGCATCACTCTTAATCAGACAACAATATCCTAATTCATTACCCGTGTGAGATTTTATAATGTTTGAATGTAAGCTGACACTAACCATAGCTAACTGGAGAGCTTCCTCTGTCAGCCTTCAGAGCCTCAGAGCACACGTTGGTTCGAGTTTAACAAAGGCGTTGGTGCCAAGCTGACGTTATATTCAAAGAATTCAAAACATAATAAATGGGTTTTTTGTTGTTCTTTCGCAACACCATTATTTTTCAAACGTCTTGTGCTAGTATCTCATGTATTAAGCTTGCTAGCTGCTCAGCTTGATTGATGGTCAGTTGGGTACTTGGGATATACCATCGCATCCTGCCACCTCGTCATCGGTCAAAACTTTTTGTCGTAAACGACAGCTTGCTTTCTGTGCTTTCCGCTACTGTAATGTAGCAACAGCGGAGTACAGACGAAGTCACCAAAGTTCCAATGTATTTATCAAATGTCATTTTCGTTTCTCTCGCAGCTGCGTCGTCTCGGGTTGGGCCGCGTATGGATCATTGTTCATTCCCGTCTGCGTGATGATCTTAATCAATTTTGTTGCATTGATAAGAGTGTTGTATGCACTGCGGTCAAGTGCAAAGGGAAAGAAGGTAACGAAAGATCAACGCCGGTCAGGAATGTCTCAGCTTCGCATCGTGGCAACTTTCTCCTGCATACTTGGCCTCACTTGGGTCTCCGCTGTTTTTGCTGTTGGCGACGGTCGAATAGCATTTCAGTATTTGTTTTGCATTTTCAATTCGCTGCAAGGATTCACAATATTCTACTTGCACGTGGCACGGCACACGGACGCAAGAAACCATTGGATTTTCTTGCTTACTGGAAAAGGGTTCAACTACCACCGTGCCACCATAAGCTCGTCTTCTCACAAGACGATCAAGCATAACGATTCCACTGGGTTTCGTATGCGAACTTCTTCTTCTGAACAGAGTAACCGCACTATTACATCGACTGCTGGAAGGCAAACACAGACAAATAGCTCTACGGACTTTGGGTCTTCATTTGCCTAATTGACTACGTATTTAATTAAAGAATGGGCGATTTTGCAAGTGGCGATTCGTATCAGGCCACCAAGGGGCATTATCACAACTCGCAATAGGCGTTTTGAAGCTTGTGGCAGTACAAATGGTCCCGTCTCACGCGCACAAGTTCCTTCCAGCCCCCCCTCCCCGTCGCAGAGTACTCATTTAGCTCTGTTTTGCTGCCACATTTTTCATCTTTGTCGTGCAGGTAACGATGTAGTTAAAATAGATATGACAAAACCAGATTTCCTTGCTGTTTACCCAGAGACTGATTCACTGAGTTCGCCCACGAGCTTATGGAGGATTCATGTTTTGAACGAGATTTATAAATTAGGCCGACGCCATTTTAGCATTCTTGTAACCAGGGAAGTGATTGGGGCCTAGATATGGCAGGCGCTTCCAGAGTTTGAACCGTTCGTACCGTGAAAATCCAAGTTTTATTTTCTGTTCTACTTGGGGCACATTTGTATCTTATTTGTATCTTATCTTATTTTTTACTAGCGTGGCAAATGCAAAGCATTTTGCTTACAAATCTCGAATGCACATATTTTGCACCTTTATGTATCGTGCACCTCTTCTTAGTATTAAGATTTTATGAACCAAGCCTCTCACTGGGAATAATTTTGCGTGGTGTTTCATTAACTCGAAGTTAGCAATTTAATCTCATGCGAAATAGTTTGACCCTTGAAAATAGGCCGACTCGAATATAAGCCAGATTTTTCATTCATTATACTGGAAAATAGGCCGAATTTGACACTGGGCCGAAGTATAATAATAATACTTTTGGAGCATTTGTCCAGCATGAGATACAAGAAGCTGTTGAAGTGCAAGATTTGTTATGAAGGATGGCAAACCCCAGTTCTACTTAAATGTACTTAAAGTATAAAAGGTTAAAAGATATTGCAAATTATTGCCATCCTATTCTTGAATTTTTCAGAGATTCTTGAAAATAGCCCGGTTTGAAAATAGGATGGTTTAGAAATAGGCCGGAAAATTTACAACGAGAAACTGAAATAGTTTTCAAGGAGTCAAGGCATTTCAGTATTTTAAAGTAAAGCTTCAAGATGAGACATCCCTGTAGATACCTCACACGATTAACCTTCCTTCAGCTTAGTGACTTGACGGCATTAGTACAGCACTTGAATGCTGACCCCTGATCTCTGACACCCGATATCTGATCCTTGATTTCTGACTTCTGCTTTCTAACCGTAGACATGCGTTGCAGCTCAAACACAATTACAGGTCGAACGAGACTTATTCCAATGAGAGGCTAAGCGTAGATGTGACAGATCTCTAAATTGGTTTCCAAATCAATCATGTTTAATTGCAAGATTAGAAAATAATCGATACTATCTGCACCAAATTCCTGTTAAAATGCCTTAACGCGAGCATTTATTTAATTTTGTATCATAGCTACTATGTACGTTGGAATTACAGATGACACTCAATTCATAATGAAATGTAGTAATGCTTCCATTAAAATCTTACTTCGTGCTCTTTTAAGAGCAATAGTTCAAAAAACCAAGGCTGAAACCTTGCAAAAGCTTTCATTTTTGGACCATTCAATTTTCGTTAAAAACCAAGGATATAACCTTGCAAAATTTGTCATTTTTTGGCCATTTGAATCTTCATTGAAAAGTAAGGATATAACCTTGCAAAATTTGTAATTTTTGACCATTTGAATTTTCATTGAAAAGTAAAGATATAACCTTGCAATTTTTGTAATTTGTGGACCATTCAATTTTCGTTATAAAGTAAGGATATAACCTTGCAAATTTTGTAATTTTTTGACCATTTAAATTTTCATTGAAAAGTAAGGATATAACCTTGCAAATTTTGTAATTTTTGACCATTTAAATTTTCATTGAAAAGTAAGGATATAACCTTGCGAAATTTGTAATTTTTTGATCATTACATTTTCGTTAAAAAGTAAGGACATAACCTTCCCAATTTTGTCATTTTTTGACCATGTGAAATTTCATTGAAAAGTAAGGATATAACCTTGCAAATTTTGTAATTTTTTGACCATTTAAATTTTCATTGAAAAGTAAGGATATAACCTTGCGAAATTTGTAATTTTTTGACCATTTAAATTTTCATTGAAAAGTAAGGATATAACCTTGCGAAATTTGTAATTTTTTGACCATTTAAATTTTCATTGAAAAGTAAGGATATAACCTTGCAAATTTTGTCAATTTTTGACCATTTGAATTTTCATTGAAAAGTAAAGATATAACCTTGCAATTTTTGTAATTTGTGGACCATTCAATTTTCGTTATAAAGTAAGGATATAACCTTGCAAATTTTGTAATTTTTTGACCATTTAAATTTTCATTGAAAAGTAAGGATATAACCTTGCAAATTTTGTAATTTTTTGACCATTTAAATTTTCATTGAAAAGTAAGGATATAACCTTGCAAATTTTGTAATTTTTTGACCATTTAAATTTTCATTGAAAAGTAAGGATATAACCTTGCGAAATTTGTAATTTTTTGACCATTTAAATTTTCATTGAAAAGTAAGGACATAACCTTGCAAATTTTGTAATTTTTTGACCATTTAAATTTTCATTGAAAAGTAAGGATATAACCTTGCAAATTTTGTAATTTTTTGACCATTTAAATTTTCATTGAAAAGTAAGGATATAACCTTGCAAATTTTGTAATTTTTTGGCCATTTAAATTTTCATTAAAAACCAAAGATATAACCTTGCGAAATTTGTCATTTGTGGACCATTTAAATTTTCATTGAAAAGTAAGGACATAACCTTGCAAATTTTGTAATTTTTTGACCATTTAAATTTTCATTGAAAAGTAAGGATATAACCTTGCAAATTTTGTAATTTTTTGACCATTTAAATTTTCATTGAAAAGTAAGGATATAACCTTGCGAAATTTGTAATTTTTTGACCATTTAAATTTTCATTGAAAAGTAAGGACATAACCTTCCCAATTTTGTCATTTTTTGACCATGTGAAATTTCATTGAAAAGTAAGGATATAACCTTGCAAATTTTGTAATTTTTTGACCATGTGAAATTTCATTGAAAAGTAAGGATATAACCTTGCAAATTTGTAATTTTTTGACCATTTAAATTTTCATTGAAAAGTAAGGATATAACCTTGCAAATTTTGTAATTTTTTGACCATTTAAATTTTCATTGAAAAGTAAGGATATAACCTTGCGAAATTTGTAATTTTTTGACCATTTAAATTTTCATTGAAAAGTAAGGACATAACCTTCCCAATTTTGTCATTTTTTGACCATGTGAAATTTCATTGAAAAGTAAGGATAGAACCTTGCAAATTTTGTAATTTTTTGACCATGTGAAATTTCATTGAAAAGTAAGGATATAACCTTGCAAATTTGTAATTTTTTGACCTTTTAAATTTTCATTGAAAAGTAAGGATATAACCTTGCAAATTTTGTAATTTTTTGACCATCTAAATTTTCATTGAAAAGTAAGGATATAACCTTGCAAATTTTGTAATTTTTTGACCATTTAAATTTTCATTGAAAAGTAAGGATATAACCTTGCGAAATTTGTAATTTTTTGACCATTTAAATTTTCATTGAAAAGTAAGGATATAACCTTGCAATTTTGTCATTTTTTGACCATGTGAAATTTCATTGAAAAGTAAGGATATAACCTTGCAAATTTTGTAATTTTTTGACCATTTAAATTTTCATTGAAAAGTAAGGATATAACCTTGCAAATTTTGTAATTTTTTGACCATTTAAATTTTCATTGAAAAGTAAGGATATAACCTTGCGAAATTTGTAATTTTTTGACCATTTAAATTTTCATTGAAAAGTAAGGATATAACCTTGCGAAATTTGTAATTTTTTGACCATTTAAATTTTCATTGAAAAGTAAGGATATAACCTTGCAAATTTTGTCAATTTTTGACCATTTGAATTTTCATTGAAAAGTAAAGATATAACCTTGCAATTTTTGTAATTTGTGGACCATTCAATTTTCGTTATAAAGTAAGGATATAACCTTGCAAATTTTGTAATTTTTTGACCATTTAAATTTTCATTGAAAAGTAAGGATATAACCTTGCAAATTTTGTAATTTTTTGACCATTTAAATTTTCATTGAAAAGTAAGGATATAACCTTGCAAATTTTGTAATTTTTTGACCATTTAAATTTTCATTGAAAAGTAAGGATATAACCTTGCGAAATTTGTAATTTTTTGACCATTTAAATTTTCATTGAAAAGTAAGGACATAACCTTCCCAATTTTGTCATTTTTTGACCATGTGAAATTTCATTGAAAAGTAAGGATATAACCTTGCAAATTTTGTAATTTTTTGACCATGTGAAATTTCATTGAAAAGTAAGGATATAACCTTGCAAATTTGTAATTTTTTGACCATTTAAATTTTCATTGAAAAGTAAGGATATAACCTTGCAAATTTTGTAATTTTTTGACCATTTAAATTTTCATTGAAAAGTAAGGATATAACCTTGCAAATTTTGTAATTTTTTGACCATTTAAATTTTCATTGAAAAGTAAGGATATAACCTTGCGAAATTTGTAATTTTTTGACCATTTAAATTTTCATTGAAAAGTAAGGATATAACCTTGCAATTTTGTCATTTTTTGACCATGTGAAATTTCATTGAAAAGTAAGGATATAACCTTGCAAATTTTGTAATTTTTTGACCATTTAAATTTTCATTGAAAAGTAAGGATATAACCTTGCAAATTTTGTAATTTTTTGACCATTTAAATTTTCATTGAAAAGTAAGGATATAACCTTGCGAAATTTGTAATTTTTTGATCATTACATTTTCGTTAAAAAGTAAGGACATAACCTTCCCAATTTTGTAATTTTTTGACCATGTGAAATTTCATTGAAAAGTAAGGATATAACCTTGCGAAATTTGTAATTTTTTGACCATTTAAATTTTCATTGAAAAGTAAGGATATAACCTTGCAAATTTGTAATTTGTAGACTATTAAATTTTCGTTAAAAAGTAAGAATATAACCTTGCGAAATTTGTAATTTTTTGACAATTTCAATTTTCATTAAAAGCCAAGGATATAACCTTGCGAAATTTGTTACTTTTTGGCCATTTCAATTTTCATTAAAAAGTAAGGACAGAACCTTGCAAAATTTGTAATTCTTTAACAATTTCATTTTTCGCTAAAAGCCAAGGCTACAACCTTGCAAAATTTGTTACTTTTTGGCCATTCAAATTTTCATTAAAAACCAAAGATATAATCTTGCGAAATTTGTAATTTTTTGACAATTTCATTTTTCGCTAAAAGCCAAGGCTACAACCTTGCAAAATTTTTCTTTTTTGGCCATTTAAATTTTCATTAAAAACCAAAGATATAACCTTGCGAAATTTGTCATTTGTGGACCATTTAAATTTTTGTTAAAAAGTAAGAATATAACCTTGCAAAAATTTGTCATTTTTTGGCCATTTCAATTTTCATTAAAAACTAAGGATATAACCTTGCAACTTTTGTCATTTTTTGACAATTTCAATTTTCATTAAAAAACCAAGGATATAACCTTGCAAAATTTGTAATTTTTGACCATTTCAATTTTCATTAAAAGCCAAGGATATAACCTTGCGAAATTTATCATTTTCTGACAATTTTATTTTTCGCTAAATACCAAGGCTGCAACTTTGCAAAATTGGTCATTTTTGATCGGATGGAAAATCCAGGGAAAGTTCAAACCACCTGTTGAAAAGCATTTAAAATTTTCACGTCCGTGAAAAATGGGAAAAGGAGACGTTCCCTTAACATGTCAAATCAGTATGTATACAAATGATTCTTTCGATTTTTTTCCTACTCTGCTGACCGTTAATGCATATATAGACGTTGAAAGATAAATTTCTTCGTTGACTTTGGTTGAAAATCTCTTACATATATTTAGAAATACATCGTACATTCCAAGTACATAAAATCGTTGTTTACTAACAACAGTGATGTACATAAAAGGATTGTCTCTAAAAGATACTTCTGAGCAAGGAGCTAAATATTGTTGAAGGCAAAGAGGTAGAGGGGGAAGTTAATCTAGTAGCTATTGAATACTTAACCATACAAAATTTATTGAAAGCCTAAATGAAGATCTATACATTGAACTAGCACGAATGAATATAAAGGAGAGGGTAGCAATTGGAATGTACACAAGGCCCATTGGAAACGCTGAAAGGATGACTGATAACTACCATGTAGGGGCATTTCTCTACAGGATTGGATGGGCTTACCATGTAGGGGCATTTCTCTACATGATTGGATGGGCTTTCAAGGGGAAGAATCTTGTACTGTCTTTACAAGAGAAACATACTCCTGAAGTGATTGATGGGAGCATACAATAAAGATTCTTCACTCTCTGTGCCGTAGAAAAGTGGGGAAATTTGTGCCATAAAGACCAACCCTCTAATGGTATGATTCGAACTGCCGTCCTGTTGAATGTCCCTCATTAAAAATGAAGTCAAAGTTGGGAGAGATGAAGGGGGAGAAAAGGAAAATAATAAGGTGCAAAAAGGGTGCTGGAGAGGAGAAAGGGGGGAGGGTGAGTGAGCATCAAGAGGGGAGAATGGGAGAGGTAAGGTGGAGATTGCATGGGCCGAGGGGGGATGAAGGATCAAGAGGGGGCATTAGGGAGACAAGGGGGCAACTTAGTCACTTGGAAACAGACACCTTAACAAACATAAGTTGAATATACTTTTGAGGCAGGATAGCATATCTGCAGTTTCGGAGAGTCTGTGCATGGATGGAAAGAATGGGTGCACTTGCAGCCACCTTCTATACAACAAATACCGCTTGTTTAATAACATACTTGATCGTCACTATCAGTCTTTTTCTAAAGGAAGTAATCTGCTTGCGGCCTTTTTGCTGGGATACCACGAACCTCCTAAAAAGGTGATAAAAATACAAAAAATCTCATTTTCACCATGGACTGGCATTGTACCTAACAGCATTCATTCGACAAAAGAATCAACGTCTAGAAAGTCATGATTCAACGAAATTTTACGCTCAGCATAATCATATCTGAACATCGTCAAATACTTGTGGATATCTTACATTTTACAGGGGAATGTGTGATATTCCAATTAATATCAATGTGTGCAGGATTAGTAAACGGAACAGGTACAAAAAAATTTGACGGAAAAAATATTGCTTCGCATAATGCCAAGATGTAGGTGTTGTAGAGTATAATTAGACAAACAGACAGACAGATTATAGATAGGCATAGATAGGCATAGATAGATAGGCATAGATAGATAGATAGGCATAGATAGATAGATAGGCATAGATAGATAGATAGATAGGCATAGATAGATAGATAGATAGATAGATAGATAGATAGATAGATAGATAGATAGATAGATAGATAGATAGATAGATAGATAGATAGATAGATAGATAGATAGATAGATTCAAGCCCTAGTTGAGCTACACACCTGTGGAGCTGCCTCAAAGATTGTAAAATCTTTGTTCAGATGCTCGTCAAGTTCTAATATAGCTGCGACATTTCCACATCTGAAATAAAATCAAACGGAATCACGTTCCAACGGAAGCACCCAAACTGAATCTTTCTTAGCACAAAAGCATAAAACAGAGGGCGTTCTTGGTGAGTTATTTTCCAATTCGGTTCCACCTTGTCCTCCTGCTTTCAAAAAGGCCCACACGAGATCAGACCAAAGCAAACGACACATTATGCGCATACCTCATACCTAATGTAACAACACGGAATATGAAAACGCAAATACCTGTAACAGTAGTTCGGTGCTGACCATACAGTCAATACAGTTTCGTTGAAATGCCACTTGTAGCCTTCCATCACAAGCTGGTGTGCACGGCAGATCAGGTCAATGTTGTTGGTAGCATTAAACTAAACGGCAACAAAGAATCAACAGTCTCAGTGAAAGATGATTGAACAAAGATGAAGGAGCTTTTTTAGTGAGTTATGCTGGGGGGAGGTCATGGTGGCCTATAAAAAGTCCCAACAATGGAAG
The DNA here is from genome assembly GCA_964026355.1 of Pseudorhiza aurosa. Taxonomy (NCBI): domain Eukaryota; kingdom Metazoa; phylum Cnidaria; class Scyphozoa; order Rhizostomeae; family Lychnorhizidae; genus Pseudorhiza; species Pseudorhiza aurosa. Next base: position 8,299,176 of record OZ032120.1, read on the forward strand.
AAAGAAGTGAAAGGCTAAGAGGAGAGCGAGATAAGATCAAGTCTAATGATCGTCGATTTGAAAGAAAGAAAGTTGTGGGGGTCGGGAAAGGAAGAAGGCAAGACGTTACATAAATAGCCCGTCCTTGGGATGAGCGATTTGTATTTATAAAATAAAGCTGACAAAAGCGGATTATGCAGGGTCCTAGTGTAAGAGCAATTGGATAAAGGTAATACGTACTTGCGCAACAACGTCGGTGCCAAATAGATACCCAGCACCTCTGGGGCTTACTCCCCAGCCTTTCGTGTCTATGATAAGAAAACAATCATGACAGATGCAAATCGATAGCGGTCAAGGCAACACTGATGTGATCATAGCAATGAAAAATCGTCGTCGTCGTCGTAATCATAGTAGAGTGATTGCGCTGATCATGATAAGGATATTGCTAATGACATTGATCATCGCCTTCTGGCATCAACGTCTCTTAAATGCAGTCGTCAGTGTGCATCTATTTCCTGCATCAGTCTAGTTTTGGCAGGAGTTTATAGCGGCCACATGCCCTTGCTAACCTCAGACCCCTTTAAAAAGCAGGAGGATCTAGCCTTTGTCTACAAAACCGGACCTGCAAGGAGGCAGGCAGTCGATGCCCTTTGATGTGGTGCAATGAGTATTATCAAATAATCTGATGATCAAAACTATTATCGATGGTGACGAGCGGTAATGATGACTGATGATGGTTATTCATGATTGGTGGTGATGATGATGATTGATGATATCTGATGGACATGATATGAATGATGATGACTGATGATTGATGATGATTGGCGACGACTGATGCTAATGAACATGATCATTATCGTGATTGATGATGACCGATTACTGATGATGATGATCGTAGCAATGACTATTATGATGCTTAGCGTGATGGCGGTGATACTTGTGATATGCTTATTGATCACTGGATAAACCAAACAAACTACCTTCTGGGTCAGACCAGAGGAGATCACACATTGGTCCGTCATGAGGCACTTCCTGTTTCCGATCTATCGTTCGTATCTGTGAACGAAAATACTTGTAGCAAGCGAGGCTTTTCCACGAAAAATGTGAAGAAAATACGATGAGAATGTCTTTGATGTGGGTATTTTCAAAGAGGTTTCGGGATCCCAACCTCTGACCTCCTGCAGCGAATGCAATCGTGTTAGAAGCTAAAGCATTGCGAATCATCGACTATGAAACTAGGACGAATTGTCTCAACCACCGCAAAGGGATATTCTCAACACAGGCCCTTGGAACTAATCATGTGGGCTAGCTGATGTCTCCCAGGATATGCATGGAATGCTCTGATGAGTAAAAGTATAGCACATTATCATACCTGATCCAGCGTTGTTATCGATGGAGAGAGGCCGCCGTGAACACAGAATATCTAAATGAGATTTGAAAAATCATATTGGGCATTGATCAATCAGGAAAGAAAAAAGTTATCAAATGCTACGACTTATCGCTGTACAACGTGGAGTCGGAACTCCAGTATTTTACTGAAAAGATAAGGAGACGGTAAGAATGAGGGCTTTAAAAAGTTATCATCATCACTATGAATCACATCTCACAATGCGTAGATTTCATTGTTGTCATTCGCGTGATATTTCTTATGGACGTTACCTCCGACAGAGAACAAAGTTGCGAACCGCGTAGATTCGGAAAGACATGATGAAAACTATTAATGAAATTCAGTTCCATTTGGATTAATAAAAAAAAGATTTGGAATAAGAGCCTTTGAGTCTAAACATAATAATCATTCTAAACGAGGCTATACTTGAAAGAGGCTTCTATTCAACAATAATTTTTTCAAATTCATTATTTTATTAAATACTTTAAATGCTACAAATACAAGCCTCACTAAAAAGGTAACTTTTTATTTGGCCGGCTTACAGCAACTATAAGAATATAGAAAAGAAAAAAAATCATATTATTCAGTAAATATTAACTAATAAGGAAGAAGTTCCGGATTAGACCTTGGTTTGTTTCTGGAGCAAAAGATGTAATAAGTGGTTCGGATAATGATGGAGGAGATTTTGGTCAAGATATAATCAAGATGACTTTGGTCGATTTCAATACATTTACACATAATGGAAACCTTTCATTCGGATCTAATTTAAACTATAATTACCAGCCTCTATAATATATTGGTAGTTTGAGATGGGCTTGCCTGGCTTAGGGTTTACAATACAAAAACTAATACAATGGGAAAAGAGCAAAATAAATGCAAATATACATGAAGATGGATATTAAATCGATAGAATGGGACAGGTCTAATAGGGAAGAAGGTCAGGATTGGTCCAAGTTCTATTTCTGCAGCAAAAGATGTAGTAGGAGGTACGTAATGGTAATTGTCGAAAGTTTGGAGATGAGGAAGCGTCTGTTGTTGATCGATGGAAATGGAGTTGCATATTTCAAGGAAAGTAGTACAGGAGTTACTAAAGCGCTGATGGAAAGATAAACGAAGTGGACAGATTATAATGATTATAATATCAAAAGGCATTTATATTGCGCCACTTATCCATATGGCTCAAAGGGGTATTAAAAGGGGGCTTCATTGCAAAAAGGCTGTCTATGAAATGGGAGACTTTTATCCTAAAAAGAGTATACTTGCAATAAGATACTATTGGAGGGTGGCCATCACTTGACGGGGGGTGCTGTTGTACTTACTCGGTCGTCAATGATAGCTGATAGACTGAGGAAGTCAAATACTTCAGTGCAGTATCTCCAAACTGTAACAGATCCGTATTTCCTAACGCATTCATCGTAAAATCCATACACCTGTCAATCAAGAGTAGATAAAGTGATCAAATCGTGATTAAATAATCATTATAACAAGGCTTTATGGTTCGATTTCAGTTAATTCACTGTTCTTATTACTATTATAGATTGTAATTGGTGCTTTTGTCGGATGGCCCCTTGAACACCAGCTTATACTGAGGGACAATTCTCAAGAAGGACAGCTCATACAAGACTCAAATGTCAAATATGAATACGACAAATGACAAGAGAAATTTGCAAGCCAACAACAACTAAGCGGACAATTAATCAATTAATTGACGCAGGATGAAAATTTGAAAATTTGAAAATTTGAAAATTTGAAAATTTGAAAATTTGTTTTACCTGAGTAATCTGTCTGCTCTCATGATTTCCACGAATCAGTGTGATTCTGTCAGGATATCTAACCTATAATGAAAAACAACTGCTATTATTCTCATATAAATTATTCTGTTTACAGGCAGAGTGAAGATCATTGACCAAAATGAATTAAGATGTCTTTATGGTCTTCATTCGACTTTTTCAGCCGACATGCTTGAGACTCTAAATCACCTACCAGGGGAATGCGGAACGTATAAAAATAGCGAACTCAACAACCAACCATCATCAAATGAAGTTCTTGAAAACCCTGGCAAAATTCATTGGATTTTTTGCGAAGGATGCAAATTTTTTTCACTGTTAACATATTCATACAGGATTGTAGAACAGAAGTCAAAAACTCATTTACAACTGGCACAGGGAACAAAGCCTGTTTTTAAAATGAACAAATTGATTGAATCAATTGATTATAAATTAATTCAAAATAACAACAGAAGGCAAACAGAAAGAAGGAAGGATTTTTGTCAGTTGTAGGACAGTCGTGGTACTTCCCAATAGAGCAGAGGGAGAGATAGTGGGAGAGAGAGGGAGAGATATAGAGAGAGGGGGACAGAGGGGGAGAGGGGGAGCGAGAGCCAAGAGAGACTTGGACACTGCTTGATAAGAAAAAACTTCTCAATGTCCACTAGCAATATATATATATATATATATATATATGTAAACATATATTTATATATATAAATATATATATATATATATATAGTTATACATATAAATATAAATACATGTAAACATATATATATAAATACATGTAAAAATATATTTATATATATAAATATATATATATACATATAGTTATACATATAAAAAGGAAAATATACCAATTCTTACATTTTGAGTCTAATAAAATAATCCAAAAAAATTCTGCTTTTGTAGGGCAATGAAATGATTACCCTGCTGGGGCCCTCTGGATAGAAGAATCCCTTTCGAGATGGCTTACAAAAGAATAGAAGCCAAGGGGGCTCCAAGCAAGATTCGAGGAAACAATCAAAGTGTACTTACTTTAAGAGCTAGTAGCAACAGGAAAGTCTCTACACTATAAAACCCCCGGTCGACGAAATCTCCAAGAAACAGGTAATTGGTGTCCGGTACGTCACCGCCAACCTACGGAGATAGATAAATGATATTACAGACTTTGACGAAACAACTATCAAGTGTAAATGAGAATACCAAAAAAATTTATGAAAAATAGATAATTATTATAATGATAATCCTTATGTATGCAGGATAAAACTTGGTCAGATGAACTTGACTGTGGACAGATGAAAATCAACAACAGAATAGATAAGTATGTGTTAAGCAATGAATTATCGCAATATAGCTCAGGGGTAAACCTATTGTTGACAGAGGGTCAGTGGTCGGATCCCAACTCTAACTTAAATCGGTTATGAGAGAGGAGAGTTGTTAATTTTGTTCAATCTGGGGATGACAATCGCGAGGGGTGGTCATATCAAGAGGATCAGTTCACTGCAAGATAAGCATTCTTTGAGAATTGTGAATAATATAACTCTAGGTATGATGTCGCATCATAAGAAATGGCCAGCGAGATGAGCATAGCTTCGTAGATAACTGTGCTCTCTGAATTTTCTGTTCTTTTTTCCATAAATTATGTCGAGGAAAGGCCACGGTGGCCTATGCAAAGCCCCAACAAAGGAAGAAAGAAGAAGGGAGAAGGCTAAGAGGAGAGAGAGATTAGATCAAGTTTATTTATCTTAGATTGAAAGATGGCAAGTTAAAGGATTCAGGAAAGCAAGAACAAGGCAAGACGTTCCATAATTTGCACGTTCTTGGGATGAAATGTTCTATGACGGGAAATACAGCCAAGGAGAAAGGAGAGATACATCTCATGGTGGAGGGGGGGTTCATTTACAGCGTTGCGGATAAAAGTGCTGAATATGAAGCCAGCTTGAGTTATACCAACGCATAAAGTACATAATAAAAAAGCTGGGACGATGATTAAAACATTGATTTGGTTAAATTTGACCTCAGTTAAGATCTTGTGAATTACATTCGAAAAGAAATTTTAGTCTGCTTCAACCACGAGATAAAGGAACGAGCAGAGAACTATTGATGTTACTTGACGAGGATTCAATTAAAATCACGCAGCTTGTGACAAGAAATGTTTTGTGCTTATTGCACGGCTTAAGTTCCACTACTTTACGGAGTTTATGAATACAGGCACAAATTCTTTGAAACCGGAGTAATTCCGTTCTGATTAAAAATTCATGGCGAAGAGGCAAAAGAATCGAAACGAAACGAGATCAGCTTTAGAGCCTCTGGAAATTGGAATAGACCTTCTTGCTCCGATGTATGAGGCTCGAGCACATTAAAATTTTAAGTTTGAACCTGGATTTCTCCGAGGCAGAAATTAATTTATCTCACCTTGAATAGTTCTTTGAGGTCGTAGAACTGACCATGAATATCGCCACATACCTACAAACGAAATTGAATGAAATCAACAACCGAGAGGAATCGAATAAACTGAAAAAAAATCTGAAAAGCTGGGCAAACATTTGGGGAATCGAGGCGTGGCTACTATCCCTTCCCTCTCAGATGCTGTGACGAGTGTCAGTCGAATCGGGGGGTAATTCCCTGTCTTCGCGTGGCTAGCACCCATAGAATGCAGCACACAGGCGAAAGACTGTCGGATGTAAACGGTCCACTCTGGGTTGTCGCGTTGAGAGTTCGATGTGTTGGAAGTCATTTGTCACGCTACGTTATACAACTGAGCTGGACTTTCTTTTGTTTAAGTATATAGAGCTTCCGCTTCGTTGCTAAGTTAAATTTTTTCGCTGCGTTCATATATCTATCTAGTTGAAGTTACATCGTGCGTGTGTGTTTATTTTGGCGTCAAATCTACACGATGGTCCAGTTAGCATCCTCGAAAACTACATTGTTGATCACTGATAAGCAAGACAATACATCGCATCAAGCATCTGTTCGCTAAATGCCACGAAACGCAGGTATTGGAGTTGAAGCGAGGAATTACTGTATAACAACACGCTTATTGATAGCAGCGTTTTAAATTTACTGAAAAGGCTGATCCTGTAGAAATATGCATTATCATGATTATCATGATTATCATGATTACATTATTAATTGTGTTCAATAGAAACAGTCAATTACACATCGCCTGTTGTAAGAGAGGTGTGTTTTTGCATTTTAAACATGCAGTGAATGAACGGTTTAAAAAATCATCATCATTACCGTTATTATTATTTTCATGAACTCAAGTACGTCCTTGATATGAACGAATGACGTCTTAACAAGGGTGGGTTTGCAACAGGAAGACCATCCGGCCATAAAACCTTAGCCATCAGAAAATGGAAACGATCGAATTCATTTGGTTAACGGAAGAACAAGTAATCATATGCCGCGACATCATGAAGGAATTCTAGACTTTCCAGAACCTTCGCTGTAATATGTCAAGTGCAACAACCTCTCCAGTGTAGAATAGAAGGTGCATACTTCCATGTGTGTGATTTTCACGTTCTGCCTTTTACAAAGTGGTGCAATTTTATACCGGTAAATTAGCAAATATGACCATAAGAAAATAGCAGCAGTTTGCATCGTGGTTGGAAGCCGCGAGGGCCCATCCTGTCAGCTTCCGATTGCTCTCTACCCGTCTGCCCATCAGTTCATGGGCTCAGCACGTGTGAAGCTGGGGGTGACGAGAGGTGAAGAAAATAGAAGCATTCTCTCTTGTTCGTTCAACAATCAAGTAGCGTCATTGAGCCACAGAAATCTTCATCAGTTCATCAGCAATCGTGGATGATTATGATGCATAAATAATTCACAAGTCTCATAGACCAGAAATCGCTTTTCCGGGCTGTTGCATAATCATAACTAGGCTATGCATTTATCTTGATGCCACAACATAATGCAGATGAGCATTAAACACGCGTAGTAGAAGTAGTAGTAGTAGTAGTAGTAGTAGTAGTAGTAGTAGTAGTAGTAGTAGTAGTAGCAGTAGTAGTAGTAGTAATAGTAGTAGTAGTAGAAGTAGTAGTAGTAGTAGTAGTAGTATAAATAGTATTAGTAGTAGTAGTAGTAGTAGTAGTAGTAGTAGTAGTAGTAGTAGTAGTAGTAGTAGTAGTAGTAGTAGTAGTAATGGTAGTATTAGTAGTATTTTTACAAGAAATGTATGATACAATTAAATGTACGTTAGACACTGGGGAAACAACAAGTTTTCAAATACAGTACTACAACTCAAATTGAAATTTAACACGTTAAAGTCCACAAAATGACTTGAATATCTTTAGAGTTACCATAATTGCAGCTTTCTGAGATAGCTGTAATTCGTTTGTGGGATTTTCTTTAAAAAGAGTCTTAAAGTTCTTGATTGTAGAATCCAGGACAATTCAGGTAGCTCCTATTACAAGATCAATCGTTTTAACTGTTTTCATTCCATTCAGTTTAATCAGTTCAGAACCAAGCTGGCTGTATTTTTGGTTTTTATTTGTTGTTCTTTCTACCAGATTCATGTCTCCAGGAATGCTTCCTTCAATTATCAAGATCTATTTTGTAATCTTCTCCATCACAACAATGTCAGGCTTGTTATATTTCACAAAAGAATCAGTTTGGAACTCCAAATCCCAAAATAACTTGCAGAACTCTCTCTCCTTAATTTTCTCAACACAGTTGCCTCTGAAGAAGCAGTAGTAGTAGTAGTAGTAGTAGCATTAGTAGTAGTAGCATTAGAAGTAGTAGTAGTAGTAGTAGAAGCATTAGTAGTAGTAGTAGTAGTAGCAGTAGTAGTAGCAATAAAAGTAGTAGTAGTAGTAGTAGTAGTAGCAATAAAAGTAGTAGTAGTAGTAGCAGTAGTAGCAGTAGCAGTAGTAGTAGTAGTAGTAGTAGTAGTAGTAGTAGTAGTAGTAGTAGTAGTAGTAGTAGTAGTAGTAGTAGTAGTAGAAGTAGTAGTAGTAGTAGTAGTAGCAGTAGTAGTAGCAGTGGTAGTAGTAATAATAGTATAAGTAGTAGTGAATTCTGCCAATTCAGAAAACCCACCTCACGCAGATACGCAATTGAGTCTAATGGGAAACTCCAGAGTTGTGAAATAGAGGAAATGTTTGGTGAGATGTCTTTACCCTGTCCAAGCTGAACAGTGTCAATGGCATGATTTTCATTGGTGATTCAGCTTAGTAGTGTGTGCGGGTGTTGCCTTCTGTATCACATGTATGAACTTTATGCATACACAACTTTGAGGAAATCAAGGAATGGTGATCATACATGTCTTTTAAATTCTTTATCAAATTTGCTGTGTTGGGGAAAGGTTGTCTATGTGCTGGCCAAAAGAAAGGAAAAGAGAAAACGCCAAGAAGAATGGGCTATGAGATCAAGTTTATTGACTTTTGATTGAAAAGAAAGCAAGCTGTAGGATTTTGGAAAGGAAAAGGCGTATTTTTTTGTGTGAATTGTATTGAGGAGAGGCCATGATGGCCTATACGTAGCCCCAACAAAGGAAGAAAGAAGAAATCAAGAGGTTCAGAGTTGAGAAAAATCAGATCAAGTTCATTGATCACAAATTTAAAAAAAGATGGCAAGTTTTAGGATTCGGTATTGGTTCAACTCCAGATCCCATCGAAAGAATTATCTTGTTACTTCTTCTAAACCAACTTAACGGATTTCCACACTAACGGTGCATTTCTACTTGGTATTCATAGTGCATCATAAAATAACATTTTGCTCCTCATTAAATCCTTCAAGAAAAACTGTTATAGAAATGTTTTAGCTGAAGACATTGTACGTATTGAAATTAGAAATCACCACTGCTTTTAATTTCTATAATTGCATTACCATTTTAGCTGGAGCTGATTTACAAGGGGCCCTTCACTTGAAACATTAATTACAATAAAAATGCTTTAATTAAAAGGAAAATGTTAAAGCAAAATTAAATAAAATATTAAGAATATAAAATTTGCTAAAAACCTAATCAATTAGAAAGAAATCCACTGCTTTAACTGTTCCAACAGTTAGCTTTTTACAAACTTTGCCTTTACCATCTAAACATCTGAGTCCTCTTCGTTTTTGGCTCTTGTTACCAGAAACGTCACAGTTAGCTGGTCAGAAGTCTCATCCATGATTAATTGAGGAACAACCGGCATGGAACATTTAAGTTTGCTATAACGTCAAAAGTTGGGGAATGAAATCACAGTCCTGTGACTTCATCATATCAAAATCCCAGCCATGACACAATATTTCACAGACCCAAGGGTGTCAGATAAAAATGTTCTCAGTGTGATGCAACATCATCCTACTGTTCTGTGCAAAGCAGAACTGCTTTGGAAGCAACTTTATAGAAACTGGGCGTCATAACAGTTCGACTAATCAAAAAATAGCACCATTATGTATTCAAGCCATGCTAAACGCATTGACAATTTATTTTTGCTAAAAACATTTGAACAGTAGACAAATGGAAAAATACATCATTTCAAAGTCAGAAGGTGCTGCCTGGCTTTGGTCATAAAATCCTTTTAAATATTTCACTTACGGTCACAGGCGAATCAACTTTCTGCACATTGCTCTCTTCAATCAAGATTTCTCTATCAAAATCAAAAGAGGCTAAGAATGAATACACAAATGAAGCTTCATGAAAAAATATTGCAGACCATGATGAAGGTGATTGTGAGATTGCCGTTTCGAGAAGATGTCAACTGGGTTGGGCAAGGTTTAACGAATTGCCTGGTGTTTTGTGTGGAAGAAGGCCCACCTGGAAGTTGAAGGGAATGGTTTACAAGGCTTGTGTGAGGTTGGTGATGGTTTGTGGTGGTGAAACGTGGAACCTAAAAAGTGTGGAGGGAAACATCTTGAAGAGGACAGAAAGGGCAACAGTCAGGAGGATGTGTGGAGTGAAACTGAAGGATCAAAAGAACGCGTTGGAGTTGATGGAACGGTTGGGTTTGAAGGAATACGCATTGGAGGTCGTTTGACAAAGTGGTTTGAGATGAATGGGTCATGTTTTGAGGAGAGAAGATGAGGATTCGATCAAGATAGCGTGGGAACTGGATGAAAGTGTCACGAGGGGAAGAGGAAGGCCAAAAATGATTTGGAAGGACAACGTCAAGAGGGAACCAAGGAAGTGTGGGTTGAGGGAAGAGGATCTGCAAGATCAGGTCAAGTGGAGAAGAATGACATGGATGAATGGAACCAGCAACCCATTGCAAGATTGAAACAATCCTGTCTAAATTATGATGATGATGATGATGATGATACATTACAGTCAAATCTGTCTCGTTCAACCTCTAAGGGGGATCGTAAAATGCTTGAAATACAACAAATTTGAATCACAAATCTGAGAGGGTTTTTGTTAAGAGACATCTAAGGCACCTGACAACATTGTTCATGTTAGTAAAAGCTTGAATTACCCAAGTTTGAAATAGACAAAGCTGACTGTATTTCAAAACAATACTATTCGCCACATGAAGGACATCAGAATTTCCTTGGTAGAGCAAGCATGTTATAGGCCCTGGTCTGGTCACACCAAAACCAAAACACATTGTACATGCTGATTCCTTGATTGGGACGAAGCACCTTTAGAAACAGTATGGTGATAGTTGAACACCCTGCTACCAGTTGATCATCCTTTAGACATAGCATTGTCTATGCCTGCACAGCTGTGTGAGTGGAGGGCCATAGAAAAGGAGATGGGAAGTCATCAAAAAGAATCACTTAGTAGTAGCAGTAGTACTAGTAGAATTAGCATTATTAATATTATTAGTATTATTAGTACTATTAGTATTAGAAGTGGTAGTAATAGTAGTAGTCCTAGTAGTAGTACTGGAAGTAGTAGTAGTAGTAGAAGTAGTAGTAGTAGTAGAAGTAGTAGTAATAGTAGTAGTAGATATAGTAGTAGTAGTAGTAGTAGTAGTAGTAGTAGTAGTAGTAGTAGTAGTAGAAGTAGTAGTAGTAGTAGAAGTAGGAGAAGTAGTAGTAGTAGTAGAAGTAGTAGCAATAGTAGTAGTAGTAGTAGTAGTAGTAGTAGTAGTAGTAGTAGTAGTAGTAGTAGTAGAAGTAGTAGTAGTAGTAGAAGTAGTAGAAGTAGTAGTAGAAGTAGTAGCAATAGTAGTAGTAGTAGTAGTAGTAGTAGTAGTAGTAGTAGTAGTAGTAGAAATAGTAGTAATAGTAGTAGTAGTAGTAGTAGTAGTAGTAGTAGTAGTAGTAGTAGTAGTAGTAGTAGTAGTAGTAGTAGTAGTAGTAGCAGTAGTAGCAGTAGTAGTTAGTGGAAGTAGTAGTAGTAGTAGTAGTAGTAGAAGTAGTAGTAGCAATAGAAGTAGTAGTAGTGGTAGCAATAGAAGTAGTAGTAGTAGCAGTAGAAGTAATAGTAGTACTAGTAGCAATAGAAGTAGTAGTAATAGTAGCAGTAGTAGTAATAGTAGTAGCAGTAGTTGTAGCAGTAGCAGAAGTAGCAGTAGAGCTATATTTTACTCAATGGAAGAGAAAGATTGCTTGGAAAAGAGTATAGGAGTTGAGTACACATTGCTACCAGACAAGACCCCATGAACAGCTGTGTGACAAAAGGCTAAAGAGATGGAGATGGGTGCCACCTTTGACAATAACAGTGAGGGGAGGAGCTTTTTGACAGATTTTAAGCTATCAGCAAATTCAGAGACAGCTATATGAATACAGACATTGAAATTTGAAGTAAAATTTTATAACTTCTCTATTTTATAGAGCCTGAGATAATAAACAAATGAAAAAGCCAACACCCATTTTGACATGAGTGCCCTGCGGCTTAATGACAACAGCATTTGGCTTTTTGCATGATTCAGGAACCAGAATCGTTACCTATATTCATAACAATAATTCAAATAACAGAGAAAACTTTTGAAATGTAATTGATAGCTGAATGATATCTCTATAATTTCAGGAAAGTTTCTAAGTATTTACCTTGCTTTTGCACAAAGTGCTTTGACTTCACTTTCCTTAATAATCTCGCATCTCCGCAGCTGTTCTATCTGCCTAAAAACAGTGACAAGATCTTTTATCATCCTGACCACAAATAGCAGGACTAACAGCTCTGAATGAAATGATGACTAGGGCAAGAAATTTGCCACTGAAATGCTAGTTGTAAGAAATGGAATGGACTGGACGAGAGCCATACTTCAATATTAAAAAAGGTGCAAATATATCATGATTTGTTTCACAATCGTGTATCGGTTAAAAGGTTTAATCAAAAATATGAAATGACAATTGTCAACTAAAAGATAGAACGAGTCCAAAGTGACTTTGTAAATTGTCAAATATGCCAAAATTGGGCAGTTTTCTTGGGATAACAGGGAAAAGATGAGATTCAAGCTTACATCTGAAAATGCAATTTCTTCCTTTGCTTTCCAAAAAATTTTCTGGATGTGTTACAGGGATGTCATATTTCAAATTAATAACAGCTGTTTGTATGGATAAATTGCTGATGAACTTCAATTATGAATAAGGAATCAAATTCTCCTGATTTTATGTCGGTGGGGGTACGATATCACAAGAAAAGGGGGTTTGGCGTTGCTGGATCAGTCAAAATTATAAAACATGAATTTGAACACAAAAAGCGTCGATGTCAATGCACGAGTTGATTTCGTCATTATTCTGTTCAGAAAGATGAAAGGAGTTCCTTACACATAGATCATTAATAATGAAGTGATGGCCCATCGATAATGTTGAATAGATTATGAAATGTGTCCAGTCAGCATATAAACATCGTGACAAGATTACTGGTCAGAAGTTAAGAATTCCATTAGCACGGCGACGCAAGCGTTGACAAATATTCTCTGCCAGGAATTTCACATTGGGAGTGTGGCGGCGGCAAATGGCTTAGTTACGTGGCCGTTATCCCAGAAACACTGCGCTGCGCAATTTTAAAAGCAACCGAATCTCTAAATGTACTCACCGGTCTAAATCACTGCAATCTGACATTCTCCTGTACTCGTTTCTAATGTACATACACAGGAAAGGGTCAATTTGAAAATGGCCTAATAAGTTTTGCAGACGCGTTCGTGACCAACGCAACTTTTGCTTTGTTTAGATCACTCGGTTCCACCTCTGCGAAAAAGAATCGCATTAGAGTCGACCTTGAGAATGCTTCCTACAACTGATGCTGATTCTCAGGCCTTATTCTACTTGATTTTTCAGAATTTAGTAGTTTTCTGAAGGAATTTACACGGATCCCTATTCAACACACGCCAGCTATGGTCAGAATTACTCAACAGCTATTTATACTGGTCACAGGGGACCCTGAGTAAAACCACTGCATGTGCTACTGCGCAGTGAAGACTCATTTCCTAAGAATTACATAATCGTGTCTCTCTCTCTCTCTCTCTCTCTCTCTCTCTCTCTCTCTCTCTCTCTCTCTCTCTCTCTCTCTCTCTCTCTCTCTCTCTCTCTCTCATGGTCTCTCATGGTCTCTCTCTCTCTCTCTCTCTCTCTCTCTCTCTCTCTCTCTCTCTCTCTCATGGTCTCTCTCTCTCATGGTCTCTCTCTCTCATGGTCTCTCTCTCTCTCTCTCTCTCTCTCTCTCTCTCTCTCTCTCTCTCTCTCTCTCTCTCTCTCTCTCATGGTCTCTCATGGTCTCTCTCTCTCTCTCTCTCTCTCTCTCTCTCATGGTCTCTCTCTCTCGTGGTCTCTCTCTCTCTCTCTCTCTCTCTCTCATGGTCTCTCTCTCTCTCTCATGGTCTCTCTCATGGTCTCTCTCATGGTCTCTCTCTCTCTCTCATGGTCTCTCTCATGGTCTCTCTCATGGTCTCTCTCTCTCTCATGGTCTCTCTCATGGTCTCTCTCTCTCTCATGGTCTCTCTCTCTCTCTCATGGTCTCTCTCATGGTCTCTCTCTCTCTCATGGTCTCTCTCTCTCATGGTCTCTCTCATGGTCTCTCTCTCTCTCTCTCTCTCTCTCTCTCTGATAGGACCCATGGCTAACACTGTAAAGCTCAAAAAACAGACTGATGCCAATACAAGCCATGTTTTAACATAGGCGAGCAAAAGGTACAGATTGTAAGTGATACAACACTTCTCGGAGTTAAGCTTGATCACAAGCTCCAATGGGTTTGCCAGTTTGAGCAAGTCAAGGCCAAGGGGCTAGAAGCTGTTGGTCCTATCAAGGATGCCAACAAGTTTCTTCCTTTAAGAGATTTGCAGAAAATGGAAAGAGGAATTGTTGAGCCGCGTTTCAGCTATTGTTTCCCAATTCTGTGGGGAATTCAAACAAGACTTTCTCCAAAGGATCCAGAATAAAGCTGCAAGAAGAAAAACAAATTCATGGCACATTTTACCTTCTTATTGCTTTCCACAATTCTACAACTTGCCATCTTTCAAATGTATCTAAATCTCCGTCTGCTCTTAGCCTCTCACTTTCTTCTCTCTTCCATTATTAGGGCTTGCTGTATATGCCACCATGGGCTTTTCTTCAAATGATTTACTAAAACAGTGCTACCAAGCTAAACAAAAGTGGATATTTTGAGGTAATTTCCTGTTGCTCTGCAGCTTCCGCCCCACGTGACCCTAAAATGCAGCAATGATAATCATCAGCCTCGCCCTTTGGTCGGCAATTTTAGATCTCGCATTCCTCACCCCTTCAAATATTTCTAGCGACGGCCCTGAATCCACCTTATCAATCCAATCCGCTCATCATGCGCAGCTCAAATTGCCGCCATAAGTACGGAAGGTGAATGAAGTGGTTTCTCTAGCTCTGGATGAGCACACATCCAGGCTGCACAGTCTCTGCTAATTTTTTCGCCATCTTTTTTTCATTCATCCCTAGAACATGCCAGTTGTGGAACGTCTTGCCATCCTCTTGCTTTCCTGAATCTTACAACTTGCCATCTTTCAAATCCAAGATCAATAAACTTGATCTGATCTCTCTCTCCTCTTAGCCTTTCGCTTTCTTCTTTCTTCCTTTGTTGAGGCATTGTATAGGCCACCGTGGCCTTTCCCAAACATAGCTCACTACAGAAAAAAAAATCTATGGTGAACACATCACAAGTAAGGCGATAGGGTCTCAGGACGAAAATGGTTTCACTACTGGGGGAAAGGTTTACACGAGCTACGATATGTAAGTGTCGCGACTCCGTTAGTTAGAAGCGTCTTGAATCTCATAAAACAGAAGTAGAATTAGCAACTCCAAAACAGAATTAAAACCAAACGCAAAAGAGTTGGTTTTTACCTGAACAAACGCAAAACGAAGCAGAAGGTTGTCGGCGACGATGACGCAACAGACCCAGTTACAGTAGATGGAAGAGGTGTAGAACGCACTATACAGTTTCACTATGTTAGACATATTTCGCTCATTTAAAACAAGTGCATGGGCCTATTGCACTGGAAGAAATCGACGACTTATCAGGACTCAACAAAACATGGCAGAGCAGTGCCATCTGGAAGAAAACTTAAGTAAGACTAGTTCAGACGCTTGTCTTCTCAACTGCAAGATAATGACGTTGTGATCGCTTCGTGGATGCGACCTTAGGGGTGTAGACGCATATATGAAATGTAGGCATGGAGAAACGTGTTGGGTATCAAATGGTCCGACCAACCAACAGACAAATGAAATTGTCTTACAGGAAGTGGGACATCCACGTGGCCTACTGCAAGAAGTACAGAAGGCGCAAATGGAGTACTTTGGCCACATTGCACGTAGAAGCGCTGATTGCCTAGAGAAACACAACATCCTAGACGCATTTGATTGAACACAAGAAATTTCCTCCCAAAATTCATTTTCACTTCATTTAATATATTCGTGGAGGATTGCTCTTCCGTTAGCCTGATTTGCAAGAAAATCTTCGTTAAAAGGTAAATAATTAAAACTCACTTCATTACTAAAAACCAAGAGAGACTAAAAAACCCATTTAAATCTAAGATTAAATGCAGCCTAGTTAAAAATTCGATCATAATCCCATATTAAGAATTAAGAATAAGACGAAACAACTGAGAATCGCCCCAGCGATCTGGGAACTATTGCTGCCCCCTTTCCGTATGCTTAGAGATCGAGGGGGGCATAAAAAAGGGGCAGCTATCATCCGACAACTAGGAGAATCCCCAGTGCTTCATAAATTGTTTTTAAAAACACAAACGGGACGCGAATGCTTTATCTCAGTTCGTGGGCTATTACAGAGTTTCGAGCCTCGATACGAGAACTTTGTCCCTCACAGAAACTTTGTCAGTGCATGTGATAACGAATTTATCAGAAAGAGGTTGACTTTCTCAAACCCTGAAAAGACAGTGCACAAGCTGATCGCCGTCTCCGTTTCTTTCTTTAATTAAATGTCTAAATTCAAGAATCTACTAACGAGGCTGCAAAGCTTTCTCAAAAAATAATCATCGCATGAAAAACTAAACAATCTAGATCAGGGGTCGGCAAACTCCTTGCTTTCTCCGGCCTAGTGCTCCTTCTTGACTCCCCGAAATGATCTAGCAGTCTGAAACGCTTCCGATCCCTGATCTAAATCTTAACAGCTACTTCTCTCCTTTGTAATCGCCATTTAGATTTATCCTTTCCAGCAGTTTTCTGTTTTCTTTTACAATAAAATATCAAGTAGAGAGGAAATATATTGGAACTGAGAACCACGAAAAGGAGAATCAGATTGACCTGAAAAAAATGCACGTCTTTAATGTTTGAATTGAACATGAGCAAGGAAGGAATAAAAATATTTGACATTGACATAAACATTTGTTAAGAACTAAGCCCCCTGTGATGAGCCTTTTTTACTTTAGTCAGCAGTTTTGGATTGGCATCTGCTATCTTGTTGTTGTTAAAAACATGTATTTTTTATTGAGTTATGTTGAGGAAAGGCCATAGTGGCCTATCCAAAGCCCCAAAAAGTAAAGAATGAAGAAAGCGAAAGGCTAACAGGAGAGGGAGATCAGATCAAGCTTATTGATCTTAGATTTGAAAGATAGCAGGTTGTAAGATTCAGGAAAGCAAGAAGGAGGCAAGACATCGCACAAATTGCATGCTCTTGGGATGAATGATGATTTGAGGGATAAAGTTCGTGAAGTAGGCAGTGAAACTTGGAAAGGGTGTGAATGAGTTGAGCTTCTGGTGGTCCTGACATGTCATAGAGGAACTGGAATAATATCCCTGATCTCCTGAGAACAATGTTCGTTAAAGTATCTGTAATAGATGGAAAGATATCCAACTAAACGACGATGGGAAAGAGGTTGGAGCGATTTGGTGAGGTTAGGATTATTGATGAGACGAATGGCTTTCGACTGGACTTTGTCGAGAAGACAGAGGGTAGATTTTGGAGCACCACCCCAGACGTGGGAGCAGTACTGTAAAGAAGGACGGATTTGGGACTTGTATATAGATAGAAGGTGAGAAGATGAGAAAAACCCACGGGCTCTGGAGAAGACACTGAGCTTTTGAGATGCATGTTTAGCAAGGGAATGGATGGGAGTTTTCCAAGTGAGATTAGGTGAAAGAGAAAGACCAAGTTGTGTGAAAGAAGCTGAAGTGTCCAGTTCATCACCATTCTTGAGGACAGGTGGAAAGTTTTGATTACGTTTGCGTGAAATAACAGCCTGTGTCGTCTTGCTTTGGTTAAACGAAACTAGGTTGTCTTTACCCCACTTCTCAATAACTGACAAGTCATTGGAGAGAACCGAGACTGAAATGTTTCTGTGGAGTTGGATATCGGTGGAAGCATGGTCATTTGGATTGAATGAAAATGAAGAACTTAGGAAAGTATCATCAGCAAAGGAGTGAATGGTAGAAGACGTGGAGGTGAGCAGGTCATTGATGAAGAGGATGAAGAGTACAGGGGAGATGACAGAGCCCTGGGGTACACCAGCATTGATTGAGTGCAGATTGGAGAGGAAGCCGTCCACTCTGACGGCAATTGACCTATCAGAGAGGAAACTACCAATCCAATTAATGAGAGTCTGGTGGAGACCAAACGTCGGTAGCTTAGCGAGAAGTCCCTTGTGCCAAACGCGATATTTCAGCACGTTGATGTTTAGGTGAATGAAACTTACCAAGAATGGATCCGAATGGCAATAATTGTACACGATACTGTACAAAGGATACTCTAGCATTCCAAACACACCAGAAGTGAAAATTCCAAGTCCATAAAGCGTCGCAAATCGCTCTGGCCTAAATCTGCAGAAAAACATCACACAGTAGAACAAGATCAACCCTGTGCGTATTATAGATAGCATATTAACTCTACGGTGATCACGGTGATATAGCATTACGTCAGACGATGAAAATCATGCGAGGAAGCTAGCCAATGTAAACAAAATGACCCATTTAGCGATAACGTGCGTGAGGGGGCCGCAGGAACAGAAGCTAGATTAGGCAGTATGGGGGCTAAACAACACGTAGTTGGGGATTATAAGTTAAATTATAGCTACTGAAAAGCTAGGTGGGTCTGGAGCCATTTCAAGGACAGGATCGATGGGGGGGATGTGAAAAGGGAAGGTCATCTTTCCCATAAGAGATCGTCAATGAAGCTGATTAAATCCATTATAGATGAAGTCAAACTCCATAGTTCAGCTGCCACATTTGTAGATTCTGATTTTTGGACAAAGATTCGTAATGTAAGAGTTTTATTGCAAATTTAGGTTTTATTTAGATGGATTCATGTTTCTCGTTTTATTCCGTTCTGTTTGCTGATATTATTGATAATTCGCTATTTCGTTTTGTCCATTAATGATGTTATATCGAAATGGTTGTCATTGATTCGCCTCGAGCTATTAGGCACGATAAACTTAGATACAGAAATTTTTTATTATTACTTATAAAGGTACGTCATTCTGCTTACAGCAGGAAATCTGAGGTCAGCAAAGGGCATAAGTGCTTGGCATACTCCATTCCGAGCTGAGAAGAAAGCAGAGACAGGGCTCTGAGTTTTTCCTAGGGAAGTGGATTTCATGAGGTTGATTCCCGTTGCTTTCCTGGCCAATGGTGCATTCATTGGAACACGTGGAGGGCTTGAATTAACAATCGGTGAAAAATCTTCGGTTGATGCGGGAAATGGATTCGCACTTCAGCTAAACGGGATTGAAAAGCAGAAGAAGAGGACAAAGTATAAAAGTGCCAAAAACAGCCATTGAAAACTCAGACGACTTCAAAATCATGTTCGAACACACAGTGCCCCGAAAGCAGAGCCGTGACTCGATATTTATGAAAACATGAAATATATGGTACGTCTTAAAAAGTTTTACTTGATAAAAAAGTACACCCTCTCTCAAAGAAATTAAACTACGTACGCTAATGCAATGAAGGATGCATGGGCTGCATACAAAAATCCTCTCGTCAGAACATGCAATACGAAGGATGGCACCTGCAAATAGATGTAGAAATTTATGTTTATCTATTTGGGATGCAGAATCAGAAGAAATTGTCGTTTCTTATAAGGAATTCGTGAGCATACCTAATCTATTCATCGTTCGATAGTCAATAGACACCCTTTGTATACTGAAAAATTAAGAAACATTACTTTATGGACTTTTATGCTTGCAAAAGGTCGAAATAGATGCAATCTACATACCAATGCCCAATTCCACGGGCCTAGCGACAGCACCGAAAACGCCAGGCAAAGACAGTTCGTCATAAAGAAAGGCAGCACGCTCGCTTCGATTTTCATAGCACGTGTGTACGTGTTTTCATTCAGCAATGGGGTCTTGTCTAGATCCTTCCCTGCCTCTTTCTCTCCTCTACATTTGATAGTGTTTCTGTCAAATGCCACACCAATCATAGGACCAACAAGTATCCCGCAAAGCTGGGCGTACCCAAAGTACGTGTTGTACAAATCAACTGTTCAATCAAGAAAGCAATACGATTATTTGGGGCTCAAAGGGCCTGGCCAATGACAATGTGCCGGGCCGGCTCGCTCAACAGAGATCCTGCTTTGTTCAGAAAAACCTCAAATAGCATAAATTCGCTTATATGATAAGCGTGGTGAAATTGTTCCATACGAACACTCTACCCCTGTAATACGGGATGGGGCCCTCCTCCAGATGTACGCATTTCATGGAAATGTCGCGTGCTGCTCTAGTTTGTTTGAATTTCCTTTTATCGTTTCTTATCAATTATATAAAACTGATAAGAATTCATGTAGTTTTAGCAACATCTTCGTAATTCAAATCATGGAAAGAGTGAACATTCTAAAATCTGTAGCTGATGAGGTGACGCAATTTTGAATGCAGGATTTCCCGCGCCACATTACGTGATCTTAGCCTGTATTATACTGTATGTTTTTTGCTAAAATAGTTTAGTCAGGGTTGGTTGAGTTAGCGGTAAATTGAAAGCTTTGTTCAGAGAAAGGATCATCCGATTGACTCCATCGGTGTACTTCTTTAGCAAAGGCATGAGGGCCTTGGCCGCTGCATTTATACGTAATGTTTTATTGGCATTGGTGGCTCTGGGGCTGCAAGGCCCAGGGCTCAAAATTAAAAATCTTTCTAATTTATCTCTTAGGTGTGGGACTCCTTATGGGCCATCAAAAGCGTCCAGCTCCGGTCTGTGGTCCCCTGGTACTCTGTTCCCCCTCAAAACTACCAATATCTATTGGTATGGAAGAACGGACTCAGGAGAATCCATTTAATGTACTTACTTGATTTTGAATCTTTTGCAGGGAAGTGCAGTGCAAGTAACTCGTCGAGACTTCCAATGAAGAACCACAAACGAAGTTGGCAGAAACACAGAAACATCAGTTCTAGTAGATACATTGCCGATAGAACGGTGTCTTTTAGTGAGTCTAACGAGGGAAAATTATCTTGATGAATCAAAAGGCGTTCCATTGACACGTTTAAAGGGCCTTAAGGGCCTTAAGGGACACTTTAAGGGGCGTTATGTCTAAATGCATGTTCTACTCTGGAAAATTTCGCAAATGATTCCAAACTGTCTGCAAAATATTGCGGAAGCTTTCCGTCACACAAAAATGTTTACCTGGGCTGTTTTCTTCTTCAGGAATCAGATTTTTATGCATATCTTGTTCACGTTTGCCTTCCATATGATAGGACTCTGATGAGTGTTTGCTGAAAGTGGTAAGAATTATTTCATCAGATACATGCGCTCTTGCGTTGAAATGAATTAGATTGGGGTGGCGAACATTTGAAACGAACAACTTCAATTCGATTCGACAATTCTTCTTTCGTTTGTCACGTTATGGATAGGCGCTGACAAAGTTAATTGACAGCTAAAAATGTTGGATTGGTAGTTGATACTGATGATTGATGGCTGATAGTGGTGATTGATAGTTGATACTGATGATTGATGGTTGATACTGACGATTCATGGTTGATAATGAGAATTTACAGTTGATTGATAGTTGATTGTGTTGATTGATGGCTGATAGTGGTGATTAATAGCTGATAATGTTGATTGATAGTTGATAATGTTGATTGATAGCTGATCATGTTGATTGATGGCTGATAATGTTGATTGATAGTTGATTGATAGTTGATACTGTTGATTGATGGCTGATAATGTTTATTGATAGTTGATTGATAGTTGATAATGTTGATTGATGGCTGATAGTATTGATTGATAGTTGATTGCTAGCTTATTGATACTTAATTGATAGTTGACTGAAATTTGATAATGTTGATTGGTAGTTGATACTTATGATTGACAGTTGATACCGTTGATTGACTGTTTGCATAATTTCGATAGCAAACATCAAAGACGCATTGTTGATTCAATGAGCTTCAAATGGTAGGATAGCTAACTTGTTACCACCCTTAATTACATGACCAATCCTGCGTAATGACCGTAGCGTGCTATGGTTTTGACCATTATAGTAACGTTTTGTTCTAACTTGCTATGTTGCATGTTTGCGTCGTGTATTTCTTTGTCGCAATGGAAAGGTAATATTTTATTATCGGATGCCGTTGTCTTTGTTCATTTGTCATGTGACGCTCACTAGCGTATTATTTTTATAGTTCATCATGTTATAGTCAATTTTATTTGGAGTTCACTTGTTTAGCGAAGGCCCAGGGGCCTTGGCCGTTGCTTCTCCAATGCCATCCTCGTCATGTTACCATATGTAACGTTTTCGATTTACAACGAGCATTTTCGATGAGCTCAGAGCTCAACTTTCACTCAGAGTGAGGAGAATTGATAATCTTGAATGACTTATGTAAACTACCTTTGTGTCCTTCCGTTTCTCGTTATAACCGTAAGCATTAGTCTACCTAATCAAACATTCCAGTCAAACGAGTAAGAATAGTTCCATTGTATTATAGAACCTTCTTTTCTACATAAATATATAAATGAAATCTTTTAGTTCCTCAGCATATTGCATAGCTTAGTGGAGCGAAGTGTATTTTCTTGAACTGTTTCTACGCGTTCAATCTGCATAGAGATAGCACTCGGGCTTTCATGATGTAAGAATCATCAGGCGTGGTCGCTGTGACGGGAAGGCCAGGACACTATCCATCAAGCACAGTTTCTTAGTGCACTAAAATCTGCTGGGGAAAAGTATAGAGAGAGTGGCGGGGACTCTCAGCTGGGGTGATCGGGGGGTAACATCGTATGCTCAGATCCAATACTCTTTTCAAAAAGTCCTGATCTCTGAGCTGTTAGGTAAATAGATTTGCAACTGAATGAAGGTGTATTTGCAAAAATCAGCTTACCAGTCAGTCTGTTTCTCTTCATCTTTAGCCTCTGCTAAAAGCGTTTTGTAAGGAGGCGATAGTGCAAATATTGACGTCACAACTAGCATGCACGAAATTGCTATATAGACCAAACTGATGTCCCTTAGTTCATATCCACCTTCCCAGGCAAGCTGGTAAAAATGAAGCAGCAAGTTGTTACAAGGAAACTTCATACCCTTGGAATAATGAGAGAGAAAGAGACCCTGAGAGAGAGAGAGAGAGAGAGAGAGAGAGAGAGAGAGAGAGAGAGAGAGCCTACAAAGACATTCTGATAATGATACCCAAGGTATCGATCAAGAAACAACATATTTACTTCATTTTAGAAAGCAAATCAACTCAGAAAGAACATTAGTAATATCTGATCTAGGATTGTCTGGAAAGGAGGCTAAGGTCCTAGATAAGGGATTAGACTGCCAATTTACAGAAGCTTGTATCTGGTAATAATTGGTCACAGACTTAAATTTTTTCCCAGATGGGGGGGCAGTATACTCGCTTTTTTCCAATTCAAAATCCCTTTCTTGCCTTGTTTGATGAACAGGGCGGTACCCATCCCGTTAGCTATGCAAGAACAGTGAATGCTGCAGTCGGGGGCGGGCCATCTGGTAGCACTGTGTGTTTCACCTACATGCTCTCTCCCAAAGTGTTGAATGCTAACTAGGGAAACATCACGTACCATTCTTTCAAGCCTTTGGCATGACTCGACGGGGTATCGAACCCCGATCTACCGCGTGCAAAGCGAGCATTCTGTCACAGGGCCACAGAAGAGAAGAAACCAGAGGAATTCCATTTCATTTCTCCGACAGTGTTCTGTTATGAACAGTGCATGTTTCGAATCCACAGCTCCTGCGTAGTGGGTTCGCACAGGTTAGAGCTTTAAAAGAAATTGATAGCTAGCTAAGACATCAGCTGTTAAGATTTCGTACCTTGAAAAACAGCAAAATAACAGCGGATGAATCGAATGTCCCAGTAAGTATTGACAGCATGAGTGACCGAACATTAGTGAAATAGAATCTACACATCTACAAAAAATGGAAAATGGCGTGAAAGGATATTCTAACCAGCAACTAGCCTTGTACGGGAAGGGTAAAATCTCAGTGCCCATCCCAGGCCAAGATAGCTTACAAGATAGATACTTTACGACTTGCGTATTTAGGCGCCAGATTCATTCGGGGCAAGTAAACCCAACATGTATGCAACTTTAAACCGAAGGCTCCTTTTACAAGTGATTTGCTTCTAATCGCTGCACTTTCTCATGTTGCAATTTTGGCAGCTAATTGAGAATAACTTCAGCCCCATCATAACAGAAGAACCGGAAAATTCGCTTCTTTGAATGGGTTGATAGTCTCATTGACGTAGCTTGCCAGCTCAGCGTACATTCAGACTTGTGGAAAACTCGGTATATCCTAATCCTCCTGTATTTCTCATAAACGATTTGTTAGAAGATGTACATGGGTTACAAAATATACATGGGTCCATACCTGATATATTGATAAAGAAATGAATCCGCCACCAGCAC
This sequence comes from Pseudorhiza aurosa, assembly GCA_964026355.1. Lineage (NCBI taxonomy): Eukaryota > Metazoa > Cnidaria > Scyphozoa > Rhizostomeae > Lychnorhizidae > Pseudorhiza > Pseudorhiza aurosa. The sequence continues at coordinate 8,323,440 of OZ032120.1, forward strand.
AGAATAAAATGAAAATTGGAAAGAGAAAGTTTGACGTCTCTGCAAAAGAAAGATTACGATATCAAGGGCACAAGCACTGGACACACAATGATAACAGCTAATCCAAAGTTGAAGTGTTTAACCCAGTATAAAGATTCGTCTTCAATATCAATTAGAGGCAATTCTTCATCTACGTACGTCCTTCCTCCAGTTGCCATTGACATCATCGGTGAGCGATAGTCTCAATTGACGTCATCACAGGAGTTTAAACCCCTACCCTTGGTGACTGTTTCAGTAAGATACAAAATTTTACCATATCTTCTCTCTTTTTCAACAATCATCATCTTCATCTTTCTTACATTAAATGACATGCCGTGGTTATACGTTCATAGTTAAGAGAGATTACCTTTATTTACAAATGCCAATCCCAAACCAGCAATGAAGTATAACGTGCTGCAAAAAACGAAAGAAGGCTATGAACGAATGTTGGTACAAGTCCATGAAGGAAAATTAAACAAAATGATTATCATAAATTTAAAGAAGTTCCATCGAAGGCAATTGTCCAATAAAGGCATAAAAATGATTAAAAATTAGTAATAATGATAATATTTCTGATATGTATAGAATGAATTAAACATACAAATACCAATCTCTCTAATGATAGGTAGTTTGTATTCGGCTGGGCTAATTACAGGTATTTCTAGAAAAAAAGAGAAAAAAAAAACAAGGTACATTATTTTAGCAGAGAATGAGTTACAGTACGGAAGAAAATTGTTAGCACAAAAGAAGGTTCTGGTTGCTTCAAAGCTTGTTACGCATGCAGAAAGTGTTATAAATTGTGCGAATTACTATATCAGTTAATTTGGTAATTATAAACTTAATATGCCTTTGGTTGATTACACATCGGAATAAAAGAACCGTACGACTGTCCAAAGATTTCAAGAGAGCCTATGGACAAGTTAACTAATTTCACGTGGCGGTATTCTGATGATAGATCATTCAGAAGGTGGCGATATTTTGCAGGCTTTCTACTTGCGTAATTATTAAGATACGTTTCGAAGCCAACGCTCAGTTCGATAACGCTGTTCATGGTAAGCTGTAAGAATACTTGCATCTTCTGCGTACACGTCATTCCTTAAAGCACTGGGTTTTAGGAGTGAATCGTGAACGCGGATTAAAAAGAGTAATAGCTCTAAGCAGGACTCTTGTCGGACACCAATTTGAATGTGCTGCGATTTGGAAGTTTGCCCATTGCCCCTGCAACACTGTTTGCCGTTTACTAGATACGATTCAATGCCGATAAAAGTTACGGATGAATGCTGCCAATGGTCCACATTAAGGTGCCAGTCGCTGGTGCATTTAAGTAAGCTTGTTTACGCTGAGTGAAAAGATCGAAGTCCAGATTAGCTTGAGAAAATAAGGCCAATCTGTATTACGATTGGTTCTTTTCATGAAGTGTTCTTTGCATTCTTTGTTCTTTGTTGTCTCTTTGTTTGAGATGTGGTCACTTTGAGTTGCAACAAGGAAAAGTTGGCAGAATCGTTGAGTCATGCACAGCCTCTGCGGAGGTAAGATATATGGAATCCCTTTCCCGCGTCAGCAATCGTGATCTGGACGATGCAAGTTGGAAGTATTTTTCAAAGAGGGTATTCAGATTCAGGGTACCATCCTTTTCAATACCGAGATTCATAATTTATAGTGCTCACTATCTAACATCTCAGAGTCTCAGTGCATAACAGCAAATGACTTGTTCTGTTTCGCAACATTTTGTGATGTTCCGAAAAGAAGAGATTCTGTCTTGCCTTTTTTCAAATTGATTACTTCTACAGGGTTCACATCTTTAATAGCTTGGTTTTGGTAACTATCATATCCCTATCGACAACATAAATCACTGTGTCAGCAGCATATCTAACAATCCTGGCACATTCGATTACATCAGTAATGTCATTGAAGAATACGATGAATAGTAACAGACCCAAGATGGAGCATTGTGGAGCCCCATTTAGGATGCCTTATTACGAGCGGGTAGAAGTACTGTACTCAGCCATCGAAAGGAAGGCTGGAAGAGCTGGCAAGCTAACACATGGCAGATGAATAGGCAAAGCGCTGGTGTTGAAAATGGCAGAAAATGGCGTAAGAATGAAGGCATCGAAAGGCGTAGGTAAGGGAGGAACGTGGAATAGAAATATGAACGAGGACGAGAAAACCAAGGTCACTGTAAATACTCTTAATGCTTTCAAAATTGAATCAAAAATACCTTAACTATGAAGGCGCTTAATTGACGTATATTTCTAAATATTGCTTTGACTCAATTTGATCGGATCTAAGAATATTCCCCGTCTTATTCTGACATGATTGGTACTGCTTGGTATTTCATCCCACAATAGGGTTGCTGCTAGCCTCGTAGAAAGTATCGACCAAAACCCGTGTTGGAATTTCGAAAGTAACATATCTTTGTCAAGAAACCCCGAAAGTCGATCCTGTAACAATTTTACAATCACTTTTGGCAAAACGCGCGAAGTTAGATGGGTCGAAAGTTATCAAAGCTGGAAAGAGGGCTTGATTCGTTCACTGGGACCAAATTTGTACTTTATGCGTCTGTTAAGCTCTCTCCACACTTCACAAACGGTCCGGGTTAGTTTTAACCCAGGTTAGATTTGCAGTTTGGACACAACTAACCTGAGTTCGCCCCAGGTTACACTAACTCATCTCCAGAGATGGTTTCGACCCAGGGCGAACCCAGGTTAGTTGTGTCAAAATCTATTGCAGACACGAACCTGGGGGGACCCAGAACTTAGAACGTTACCGCCTTGCGTGAGTGATTTAATCCAACGAGCGCCACGGGGCAATTTTAGAGCAAGCCGCATCTCTCAGCATGCGAAGGGGTGGATGCGTGCATCTTGTCGACGCCGGTTGAATAAAGGCGGATTTCCACGAGACGAATTGTTCAGCGAATTCGCAGCGAACACGAGGCGAAAATTTCGCTGCAGCGAAGTTTTTCGCCACGAAAATTCGCTCTGCGAATGTTCTTTTTTTCATGTCCACGTTGAAGCGAATTTTGGCGCCTCTTTCGCCTGAACGATCTTGCAACAGAATCACGGAAAGTAAGAGACATGTGCACTGCTCCCTGCACCCCTGATTGGTTCAAAGCGACACGCGAAACTTTTCGCCGCGAAAAAGTAGAATTTGTTTCTACTCTTTCAAGCGCTCACTGTGAAAGCAAATTACTCAAACTGCGCATGCTTGGTTCAATTTCGCGGCGAATTCGCTGAACAATTCGTCTCGTGGAAATCCGCCTTAAGGCTTGATAAGCTACATTACAAGGTACGCTTGATTGATCTTAGTTCTTATAACATTCCGTACTGTCTCTTGTGGAGTAGGAAAGACAAATAAGACAAATGAATCTATTAACACGAGAAGATACTCGCCTGACGGTATTGGACCATAGAAGTCAATGTTAAATTCATCACAAGGACGCTTAAGCATGGCTGTCATCGTCAGAGGCTCTGGTGCATTTCCCTTCCCGATTGCTTTCATCAATAATCCTAACCTCACCAAATCGCTCCAACCTCTTTCCCATCGTCGTTTAGTTGGAGATCTTTCCATCTATTACAGATACTTTAACGGACATTGTTCTCAGGAGATCAGGGATATTATTCCAGTTCCTATGAGGCGTGTCAGGACCACCAGAAGCTCAACTCATTCACACCCTTTCATATAAGTTTCACTGCCTAATCCACGAACTCTATCTCACAAATCATCATTCATCCCAATAACATGCAATTTATGGAATGTATTGCCTTCTTCTTGCTTTCCTGAGTCCTACAACTTGCCATCTTTCAAATCTAAGATCAATAAACTTGATCTTATTTCTCTATCCTCTTAGCTGCTCGCTTTCTTCTTTCTTTCTTTGTTGGGGCTTTGTATAGGCCACCATGGCCTTTCCTCAACATAACCCACTAAAAAGAAAAAAAAAGTGACACATTTGTCAATAGTGTCTTTGACCATATTGTCAATGTTCGGAAACCAGATCTTTTCGCGAAGGAGTGCCTTTGTTTTTGCTCAACCTTGGCGAGATCCATGAGCTAGCTGAATAGCTCTCGTTTGGAGTAAGGATGGAATCACTATGCGATGTCCCCGTAAAATGACTCCATTAGAAGTAACTGTTAACTCATCACGACAATCTTTGAAAGGCTTCAGCGTCAACATTCCACTGATTTAGTTTGATGCATGCTCGTACTTCTCGAATCTCTTTATCTGCATTAGATGCTTGTTCTATTTCGACCAAAGTCATTGCTTTTGGTACGCTGTTGTCTGCAATGAAATTTATGTACGTTTCAGCCATACGTCCTTGTTTGGCCGCATGCTTCTCTAGAGGATGACGTGAGAGATAATCAGCTGGGTTGTCAGCTCCTGCTTTGTAGTAGTATGGAGTAGGCTCATCCTTAGGAATAGGCTCAATAATGTCGCCTTTTTCAGTTCTTCCAAAGCTTTGGCAACCTTTTTCCTGACATGATGTGGAATGCGGCTGCAGGTTGCGCTTTCGGGATTGCATCTTTGCTTACATCGAGTCTCACTGTTTGTGCTGCTTTACCGAGTCCTTTGAATACTGTTGCATGTTTGTTAAGGATGTGATGAAGCTGAGGATCTTCTTCGGTGGGTGGGAATTTATTTAAGTGGAGGCTTATTAGTCCTAGCTGACGGGCTGTTGATATAGAGAGTAAGTTCCCACTGCTTGAGTGTCTCATAACGTAGAATGTGGCCAGCGGACATTCGTTTACTTGTCTCAACCATTGTGTTGAATTTTCCTTGAAATTCGACAGGCGTGGAAGAATTTTACGGGAAAGCTTGCACTTTTGTTTTTTTGAGTTTTAGATTATTCATTTGTGAAGAAGTTTGTGAATCGATGACATTGATTGTTGCGAGTGTCTACCAATATGTTGAAAGAATGTCCACAGAATGTGACCTTGACCTTTGAGCTATCAGGATTGTTCGAAATCGAGTACAGGTAGTTAGTTATCAGACGAATCAATGTCTGAAAAAACGTCGTGTTCGAGCGGGCGAATAGAGTCCTAGGCCTACGAGATTTGCTTTCTTTCCTTGGTGTTGGGTTTTGTGGATTTGTGCGTGTCGATTTGCTACGACAAACTGAGGAGAAATGATTTCTTTTGCAGCAGTTATGGCATGTCTTATCCCTTGCAGGACAATCTTCCGTGTGTGTGGGCATAACCCTCCACAGCTTCTACACCGAGTCTTGCCTCTGGTGTCGTTGACTGCTGTGCCTGGATTTAGACTTTCTTCTTCTTCAATACTTCGAGCCTGGAAATCACTCTGCTCATCACAGCGACCTTCTATCAACATGTCTCCCAACCAGAATTTAGGGTCTCGAAGAGCTCTTTTCTTAAGTTTCGAAGAAGTTCCTCCTATGATGATTTGTTGTTCGATTTCGAAATCAACGTCTGGGAATTGGCATGACTGAGAGAGCGTTCAAAGTCTGGAATGAAAGGCATCTTAAGCTTCTTATTTACTCTGTACAGCTTTTCGAAACTGATATATCTCATAACGACGATTCCTTTTGCGGCTCAAAATATTCATCAAGCTTTTGTTTGGCAAGTTCATAATCGGCATTCGTTCCATCGTCTGGAAGTTGTATAAAAAATTTCCGTACACGACGTCCAACTTGTTACAAGAGAGCTCGTTGACGTCGTTTATCTGTAATTTTTTTTTTTTTTTTTTTTTAGTGGGTTATGTTGAGGAAAGGCTATGGTGGCCTATACAAAGCCCCAACAAAGGAAGAAAGAAGAAAGCGAGCAGCTAAGAGGATAGAGATAAGATCAAGTTTATTGATCTTGGATTTGAAAGATGGTAAGTTGTGAGATTCAGGATAGCAAGAAGAAGGCAAGACGTTCCATAAGTTGCATGTTCTTGGGATGAATGATGATTTGTGAGATAGAGTTCGTGGATTAGGCAGTGAAATCTGGAAAGGGTGTGAATGAGTTGAGCTTCTGGTGGTCCTGACACGCCTCATAGGAACTGGAATAATATCCCTGATCTCCTGAGAACAATGTCCGTTAAAGTATCTGTAATAGATGGAAAGATCTCCAACTAAACGACGATGGGAAAGAGGTTGGAGCGATTTGGTGATGTTAGGATTATTGATGAGACGAATGGCTTTGGACTGGACTTTGTCGAGAAGACAGAGAGTAGATTTTGGAGCACCACCCCAGACGTGGGAGCAGTACTCTAAAGAAGGACGGATTTGGGACTTGTATATAGATAGAAGGTGAGAAGATGAGAAAAGCCCGCGGGCTCTGGCAAGGAAACCGAGCTTTTGAGATGCATGTTTAGCAAGGGACTGGATGTGAGTTTTCCAAGTGAGATTAGATGAAAGAGAAAGACCAAGTTGTGTGAAAGAAGCTGAAGTGTCCAGTTCATCACCATTCATGAGGACAGGTGGAAAGTTTTGATTACGTTTGCGTGAAATGACAGTCTGTTTCGTCTTGCTTTGGTTGAACGAAACTAGGTTGTCTTTACCCCACTTCTCAGTAACTGTCAGATCATTGGAGAGATGGTATCATGTATGGTTCGTCTTTCTGACTTCCTCGGTTGCACATGCCTGGTAACAAATCTCTTCGAATTAGAACGGTACCTAATCACTACAGTTCTCACTCGACTTCGAATTCAACATTATTCAAAATATGAATGCCGGTCAGTTCATTGATCTATAGCCCCGAGGCTCTTCCATACAAACACGTAAAGGCGTTGTTCTCTCTCTCTCTCTATCTCTCTCTCTCTCTCAGGGTCTCTCTCTCTCTCTCTCTCTCTCTCTCTCTCAGGGTCTCTCTCTCTCAGGGTCTCTCTCTCTCAGGGTCTCTCTCTCTCTCTCTCTCAGGGTCTCTCTCTCTCTCTCTCTCTCTCTCTCTCTCAGGGTCTCTCTCTCTCTCTCTCAGGGTCTCTCTCTCTCAGGGTCTCTCTCTCTCTCTCTCAATTTTGCTGTGACTGTAGGGGAAAACGCGCAGAAAACATTGGATATCATGGAAATTGGGGCTTACATTGTCCTACCACCTATATCAAATGCATTAATGAGACTGATCGGGGACGGATTGCGGGAGAGCTGACGAGAAGAACGGGGGATAGAGAACAATGGAGGTTGGAAGTCAAGAAATGGGTGCACCCACCGCCTACAGGTTAAGGAACAGAGGAAAAATTAATGAGCCTCATGTAGCCTTTGTGGGATATGCATACCTGTCAATTCTTCCGGTTTTGACTGCTTTTTCCCGGTCTCTCGGTTTTTATAATTTTTCTCCCGGTTTTAAAGATGTCTAGCAGAAATCAATGGATCTATCGCTGCTATTTAATTGGTTTTGTGAGATCTCGCTTGCTTTTTCTTAAAAAGTTTTCCGATTTATTTTTGAAATTATCCGGTGTTTATGTTTGAGTCATACTTGCGGAAGATTCTTGCCAGAATATTTTGATTGAACTGCGCATGTTTGTTACTATTTAAAATGGCGTCGAAGCAAACGCACGGCGAAGGTATGATTAAGATATAATGGTCAACGTTTACTAACAAAAAAAAGAAAAAAACTACAATTTATTATGAAGATACTCCTCACAATCATTTTTGTCATGAACATGTTTGCCGAGCTTTGAAGTAGTCAATAATATGCACCTGAGTGCTATTCGCGATCCATAGCATACAACCATTCGCGATGCATAGCATAGAACAGTTGCAGAATATTGGAGGGGATAACAAGAATGACTTACCATCCAAAGGCCTGGCCAGACCTTGGTCCAAACTTATCGATAAAAAGCCCTGTGGGGAAGGAGGCACAGCAGAGAAATGCGACAGCAATATTGAAAACCAGGTTGAATCGCTTATTTTGTGATGAGCAGCTGGTGTAAGCGTCATATCTCGATATGTTACGATTGGAATGATTGCTCTTTGAAATGTTGTGCGTGACTGAATTACCATCGCAAAGGTAGCTAAAAAATCCTTGCTTCTCGAACACGTAGGTTATGGATGGCCATCCGAACGTAATACCAGAAACAAGCAGCATTTCGAAGATAGCCGTGATGAAAAACACTGTTTGGAAGACCATTCTGTTCTTGAGGTTGTAGAGTACCATGATGGAGCCAGGGTTGAGCCAGGGTTGAGCCAGGGTTGAGCCTTGCCTGTTCTACGCGACCAACGCCGGGAAACTAGAGCAAGAGGCGATTTGCGAACAGAATGATCGGCAAACTGCTCATGGAAGCGTGATATTTGGAATGACAGATCCGGGGGTTGGGTAAAAGCAAACGGTTATAATTCCAGCACACACCGCCTTTGAAGAAGAATTGGTGATTGCAATATCATGATATAGATAATGAAATAAAACCAATAGAAGGTTGCTTTCTATTGCAAGGTGGTGACCCCCCCCCCGTTCTCCTAGTGCTTTGTATGTATATCGCTGCACCATAGTATATCTTCATTCTAATTAATTCATTTAATTCATTCATTAATATGGTAGTATTATTTAAGAGGCAAACCCAGTCCATTTTGTGTCTCGGTATCTAAAATAACTTTTTTTTTCTTTTTAGTGGGTTATGTTGAGGAAAGGCTATGGTGGCCTATACAAAGCCCCAACAAAGGAAGAAAGAAGAAAGCGAGCAGCTAAGAGGATAGAGAGATAAGATCAAGTTTATTGATCTTAGATTTGAAATATGGCAAGTTGTAGGACTCAGGAAAGCAAGAAGATGGCAAGACGTTCCATAAGTTGCATGTTCTTGGGATGAATGATGATTTGTGAGATAGAGTTCGTGAAGTAGGCAGTGAAACTTATTGGAAAGGGTGTGAATGAGTTGAGCTTGAATCCAGCTTGAAAACGGAGTCGAAATCGTAAAGTTTTAACGGATCAGGAGACAAGAGTCTTCATCGAAAGGTTCACTCATTTCCTCGTTAAAAGAGTATGGTGATGCCGAGAAGGCAGCTCAGCATTTGGCTTGCAGGCTGGAAGGTCGCGCATTTGATGTTCATATGCTCTTACCCGCAGAAGCAAAATAGGATGTGGACAAAATCCAAGATGAATTTTTGAAAGAGTTCGAAGTAGGAAAGCTAGACAGGGAGGTGGCTATTAACAAGTTGGCGAAGCGGATGTGTCCCCAGTTAGCCTGTGAGCTAAATTTGATTTGGAAGCGCCGGCATGACGAATCTCCCCCCAAAGCTTCGCGTTTAAAATTCAAGCTTTCGTCAAACTGGCGTACCCTACATTCGATGGAGTTATTTTGGAAACAGCTGCGGAAGATTATTTCGTTAGAGGCCTTCATCCGAACATGCAAGTGGCTTTGAAATCTATGCAAAATTGTGTGGAAGCCGAAATTCACACCTCGGCGTCAGACACGGCGGGAATTCAATCTTTCATTTCTTCTCAAGGGGGTCAATGCATTGCCACGACTGCTGACAATAACTCCCTCGTTGACACTATCGCTGACACTATCGCTGACAAGGTAGTCAAGAAAACGTCACAGCTCTCTCTTAACGCGACCGCGGGTAACGAAAACTGAACCAACGTGAACTTTCTCGAGAAGCGTTCCGACAACAACCGTCAAGAACTTAACAGGGAGGCAGGCAGATCCAGAAACAGGCCCGATTCTCAGCAGGATTACCAACGTCCTCGCTAACGGAGTCAGTCATCCCGCATCGATCATGTCAGAGCACAGAGCATTTTGTAAGACAGTGCCCTATGAGATTTTGTCAAGCTTGTGGCAATGAAGGACACGATGCATGGGACACATTAGATACACCAGTTGCTCCGTGATTGACCAGGGAGGCTTGGAAAGATTAGGATTGCATTCGCGTATACTTGAAACGCAGCATGATTTAGTCGATGCTTCTGGTAATGGAATGAGTATTAAAGGTTCTGTTGGTCTACAAATTGCAGTAAAGGATCACCTCATTCATCAAAATATGAAGATGTTTAACTCAAAATCTTATCGGAATATGATATTGGGTCGAACGAACGAACGAACGAACGAACGAACGAACGAACGAACGAACGAACGAACGAACGAACGAACGAACGAACGAACGAACGAACGAACGAACGAACGAACGAACGAACTTAGAATATCTATACTGGATGAAACACTTCAGCTTTTAGATTAGCTGTTATCAATTTGTGTCCAGTGTTCGTCCTCAGAGTTACTTCTGAGTACTCATTTACTGACCTCGGAAGGATGGACAGCAGAGTTGACTGTTGGCTTTCGGTAAAATGTTTCCGACGGTGGGGTTCGAGCCAAGGGCAGAAGCCATCACATGGTTCGCAACGCTGCGTCTTAACCACTCGGCCACACCACCAATTAGACTTCCTTGCAAAGTCTGGTACTCTTGAATTTGATTTTACCAAAGGTCGGGCGAAACTGGTGAATTCTTGGACAACTTGCGTAGACTTTAAGGATGGTTGTTGTGTCACCTTGTTAGATCAAGTCTGTTTGACAGGTCGGTCTGAACGGGTTGTCAATGTTAAATGCAACAAATCAATGTCACTTGTTGCAGCTGATTTTGAACCCTTGCCAATGCAAGGGGCTGTCGGTGTGCACGCCACCAACTGTAGAATAATTGCAAATATGGACGGGATTTCTCAAACTACCATCTTGAATACAACTCCAACTCCAGTCACGCTCAATGCCAACAAACAGGTCGGCTTGCTTGTCCACACAGACGATTTTTTCTCTGCTGTAAACTCTCCTAACCATCTTGAGTTAAAGATGGCTGAAACTGATATCGTGTGTGGAACAAACTTATCCGCTCATGAGAGACATAGAATGTTTTCACTGCTCTCGAACCATGAAAACATTTTTGCGTCTAACCCCAAAAAGCCCACCCTCGTTAATACCATGAAACATCATATTATCACCGACGAATCTCAGCCATTAACCGCAAGCCACGTCGCATTCCTTACGCTTGAGATAAATAGGTGCTAACTAATGACACGATTCGATGTTCGTAACCCCCATGGAATGCCCCGATTATAATATATATTATATATTATATATTATCGTCACCCCCGGTTAAAAAGAATCCCGTGCGTTTCGTTTGTGACTTCGGGGCTTGAATGACGTTACCAAAAAGGATTCTTACCCCTTGCCTCATATTCGGGATGTGTTGGATAAGATGCAAGGCACGCGGTTAGATGCCGCATCGGCTTATTGGTCCATACCTCTAACCGGAAATGACAAAGAAAAACCGCCTTTTCTGTGCCTCGCGGGAAATTCGAGTTCAATGTCACTCCGTTCGGGCTATGCAATGCAGGAGCCTCTTACCAGCGAATGATTGACGTAAATCTATCTGGCCTAGATTCCGACCGTATTCTAGCTCACATGGATGATATCGTGATTTTTAGTCCGTCCTTTGAGGATCATCTTAGAGAGTTAAGGACTTACATCCATGGCGTCCCGTTTTATCTGTTGTCTGACCAAGGCTCAAATGTCGATGGTGACGTGATGAGATCAGTTTGTGGTACTCTTGGCATCGAAAAGCGACGGTCTTCGGCATACCATTGTGGAGGAAATGGGTTCGCTGAACGCAACATTTGTTCTGTCGAAGATATGCTTCGAGCGGTCCTCATTCATCAACGCCTGCAGCAGTCAAATGGCGTTCAATCTTGAGTAGTCTCTCTTTTGCCTTGAACACCAGTTTCAGTAAAGCTACAAATTGTATCCCTTATAATGTGGTGTTCGGTCGATCAGCAATTCTGCCTCACCTTAGAACTCAACCAACGAAAAATGCAGCATCATTATAACCGCAACTTGCGCTTCATTGATTCTCAGGAGGATGAACGATTGTGGTTAAAAACAAACCCTTTCAACACTGGCGGAAATCCGAAGTGAGCACCACGCCGGAACGGTCCATGGACCGTCATTGAGAAACTTCCGAATGGGGTAAATTTCAGAATCAAAAACGCACACAAGGAAACGAAAATAGTTCATCACGACCGATTGCTACCAGTGAAAATCGTTCCTACAGAATTTCGTGAGCACGAAGAACTTTTAGATAACGACAATCCTTCCGTAGAAGAATCTTCATCCGATGAGGACCTTTTCTCATTAAATAGTTTCACGTCAAGTGACAATTCAAGTAATTCAGAAACTGAGCAATTGACTGATGGAACTTATCCGACACGAGTTCCAACAGCGCGACAATTACCAGGCAGTATTCCTTGGAATGCCATAACTCTTTGATTATTATTCTAGTTGTTATAGTCCCTAGGCCCTGGCCGCACCAAGCAATAACGAACGTTTGGTAAAGCTGATAATCGTAATTGAATCAAAATTATTTTTCGTGTTCACCAAACATTAAAAAAATAATTTTTCAAGAGCAAGATTTTCGGTCGCACTGGCAGTTCTACCGTGTCAACAAACATGATAGCACGTAATCAACTTGACATTTGTGATAAAAAGCATTAGCGTTAACTAAACAGCAGTCAGTGTCTTGAAATACAAGCTATAGAGCATGTCTCACGCCAGAAATGGTACTAGCTGTAGGAATGTGTAGCAATATGCTTTGAATGGCTTGGCTGCTGAATATTTTCTGCATTTTCTCCTCTGTCTTCTACCCGGCGATCAACAACTTCAAAACTACTCGCTGCATCACTTGCGTGACCAGGAATCGGATCATTGCAAGGGTCTTCTCCCATTGCATGTTCGTTGCACTCTGAAGCTGTGGCGCTTTCCCCTTCACATCCGACGTCCAAAACGGCTGGAAAATGAACGACGTCTCTATTTCGAAGCACATCGTTTAGAATGTTAAAGAACTCACAGTCTTTTCTGTGGCCATCAGACTTTTTTTTTTTTTTTTTTTATACACATGATTCTACCTAGATGTCAAAGGTAGAAATTTGGACACCGAGAAGCTTTTTGCTTATTGAGCAGTGTCCAGGTCCTTCCTCTCGATGTGACCACACCTCGTGATTCCCACGCCTGGAATTACAGAGAGCTGGCGACTCTCCTCACTCTAAGTGAAAGTTTAGCTGAGGTGGGACTTGAACCACTGACCATAGGATCAGTGTGCAAGAATCTTACCACTGAGCTATCCGGCCATCAGACTGATTCCTGTTCCAGTCGCAGACGTCCTTGTCTTTGTCAATATGATGATTGATCTAAAAGAATATGAATGCAATTTCATAACGGATATATGCAGATTGCAGAATCACAAACAACGATTCGTTGAAGAACAGGTAGAACAGATAAAAACAATCACCTTTCTCTTCAGCTGTTCCAAAGATCTGGATAGTCCAAATCTTTCATTCAACTGCTCCGCCATTTTTTTCCATGCCTTCCTTGAGGAAGCACTGTTTATGTACAATTGTCTGTCGGCCCATGGTTGGAGCAAAAAGGTAGTTTGATCTTTGCTCCATCCCGTTCTCTGTCATTTGCATGGTTCCTGGTCCCAAGCACTGATTCCAGTGTAAATTATCGAAGTAGTTGATAAAAAAGCTGGCTCTGGTCGATAAATAAGCCACGAACTCCAACTGGAAATTAAAACTAATCTTTTTTCGTATCAATTCTTGAAAACGCAGTGGAATGCCTTTGAATCGGAAAAACTCTTTATTTTTCTTTGTTTGCTTAGCTTCCTGTTGAGGATAAATTGCCGAAAGCTTCACTTCTACAGTTACTGACACTTTGGTGACACTCACAGCTCGTTGTTGCATTACATATTCTACTTTGTAGTGCTCTGGGGCTCTACGAAGGAGCCTTTGAGGGATTAGTCAAGCTCCGACTTTTTCAGGGAGGTCTCATTTTGACGGTCGCACTGCACGGAACAGTGAGACTTCCTTACCGCCTTTGATCTAAAAACATTACAAATTAAGTTTTTCATGATAAATATTCAGTGCGACTAGGGCCTAAGCATTACGGTCTAGCAACGCTGGGAAAATCCCGCACCTATCTACGAAACAAAGGATGGGGGATGCCGCAGCTATGATGCACTGACTGTGACGTTGACTATTGACGTGTCAAGGGGGTATGCCTATGCTAACGACATGCAAAAGAAACGATCCTAAAATGAATGAAACAGCGGGAAAATGTAAGCAATCTATGGAAAAGGGCCTTAGAAGGTTCGTGACACCCGGGACACCATCGTAGAGGTTTCTTCATTGTCCCCGCGATTGTAATAAAGGGCGATTTTCATAACAGTGACATCACCGCATCACTGGGCCTATTCTTGTCTAATCTTTCGCCTAATATTTCAGCCAAAATCCTTTACTTGGTCGGGTATCAACAGTTCTCCAACAGTCCCAGGCGCAGGGGGTTATCTGTTGCTTTCCTTTTCCGTCTAACGGTCTGACGCAGATTTGTGGAAGGACCAGCAGTTGCTGCAATTTTTTCACTACCGGATTTGGTGGATGCATTTGGACGCCACTGATTACTGGGGGTTCCTGTTGCTGACTATACTGAAGACTTGTCGTTAGGCGACTTTTGCAACCAGCCTTTGCACACCTCCAGTTTATCGTATTTAATTTTTTGTCCCTTCTGTACAAAAAGCCTTCATGACTTATCAGTTCACTTCCTTTTCTTGATTTTATAAACTCCACTCTAGGCCATATTAAGTTGTTCAAACATGTGGTTCTGCATATAAAGGCCTTCGGCGACAACGTGATAGCGATTGTAAAAAAAGGGCAATTGTCATAACAGCAACATCACCGCATCACTGGACCTATTCTTGTCTAATCCTTGACCTAACGACTCATCAGTTCACTTCCTTTTCTTGATTTTATAAACTCCACTCTAGGTCATACTAAGTTGTTCAAACATGTGATTCTGCATATAAAGGCCTTCAGCAATGACTAACCTATGAATGTTTCACAAAGCGCAAATTCGTAAATACGAACGCGTAATCACAAGCAAATGAAACCAAGTCTGCGCCATTGTGAGTACCGTATTCTCTCTAATGAGCCCCCCCTCCAAAATGAGCACCCCTCTCCCATGAGCGCCCCCTCTCCGTGGCAAAAAATTAAATGAGAGGATACGGTATATCTCATTCTGAAGTTGACAGTTAAGTCGCTATCGTAACAGTCGCTGTTATAATGCAGTCGCCATCCAGACCACAGCGATTTTGAAAGTCGCCAACCTGATTACGTCGCCCTTGTGAAGTCATCTTTATGACAGTCGCTATTAGGAACCCGAGCTGCGGTTGTCTTTCTCCTAAAACGCTTTTATGAGCCCCTCTAACTTGGTTTCTATAGACAGGACTTCATTCATTCACCCTCAAAACTAAGCAAACATCTAACAGCAGAGATGAAATTGGAAATTGGTATATTATATATCTCCTAAATATCGTACTGTCATTAATCTATTTTCTCCATAGTTGGTTGCTTGTTTGAACTATAACCGCTGGCTTTTACACAACCCCCGGGTCTCATCACAACCCATCACGCTTCCATGAGCAGTTTTATCGATCAACTTTGTTACTGTAGCCACTCGGTGTTGGTCGCGTAGAACAGGCAAGGCTCAACCCTGGCTCCATCATGGTACTCTACAACCTTAAGAACAGACTGGTCTTCCAAACCGTGTTTTTTATCATAGCGACCATTGAAATGCTGCTAGTTACTGGTATTACGTTTGGATGGCCATCCATAACCTACGTGTTCGGGAAGGAAGGATTTTTTAGCTACCTTTGCGATGGTAATTCAGTCGCATACAACGTATCAAAGAGCAATTATGCCAATCGTAAAATATCGAGATATGACGCTTACACCAGCTGCTCATCACAAAAAAAGCGATTCAACCTGGTTTTCAATATTGCTGTCGCATTTTTCTGCTGTGCCTCCTTCCCCACTGGGCTTTTTATCGATAAGTTTGGACCAAGGTCTGGCCAGGCCTTTGGATGGTAAGTCATTCTTGTTATTTCCTCCATATTCTGCAATTGTTGTATGCTATGGATCGCGAATGGCACTCAGGTGCATACTATTGACTGCGAAATGCTTCAAGGCGCAGCTTCTAACGAACAAAGTACCCACGAAAGTCACTGCATGGTTGCGCAAAGCAATGGACATGGAAATCCGAGCTCTGATTAAAATTGCTTCTGTGGAGCTGCAATGTCCTTCTAATAACTATATAAATGGGTTTGTAGTTAAATTAAATAGTAGCAAGTTGATTTGGAGTATAGATTTGGAGGTATTAAAATGTGAAACGTGGAAATCTTGGTGCTTTTTGTTACTGACTTATATAAGCCTGACGATTGAAATTACGCGGTCTGACGACGATTCGCTCCGAAACAGCGCTTCAATGTAGCTCTAATAACTTTTTCTCAGATGTATTTCAGGCAAAGATTTC